>LBNU01038203.1:0-17251 GCA_014162995.1 Artemisia annua | reverse complement strand
AAAAAAAAAAAAAAAAAAAAAAAAAAAAAAAAAAAAAATATTTATTTTTTTTTTTTTTTTTTTTTTTTTTTTTTTTTTTTTTTTTTTTTTTTTTTTTTTAGGCATTCACATTTTTAAATGATTTAGTGCATATATGTTTTTAGGAATTAATTTTTTTATTTTAGTTTTTGAAATAATTGTTTCAACATGCATGTTTTTCAAATACTAAGGTGCATATGTGTTTTTTAGATAATGTAAATTTATAATAAACCAAGAACATAAATGTTAAACGCAAAATTTGATATCGATTGAAATACAATTAAAATACAAATTTCTAAAAACCATAAATACATGAATCTAATCGATGTATACACGTGTGCACTAATAATACTTAACGCAAACACATATGTGCACACTCATTTTTATCAACATTTTTAGAAGTCGAACATATATGCACACTCATTGTTATCAACAATAGTGCATGTCTTCAAGAACACGTGTATTTGAAGTTTCTCATTGAATTCATTCGAACATGTGTGCACGTCTTTCAAGAACATATGTGCACGCCTTCAAGGAACATGTAATATTCCAAGTTTCCTTTCAAATTTATTAGAACATATGTGCACGTCTTCAAAAACATAGTCGCACACCTTCAAAGAACATGTGTATTTCCAGTTTCCTAAAATCATAATAAAATGATTAGAATTAGAGGAGGGTATAGCAAAGCAATATATGCCCAACAACAAATTACATTTACAAAATAAACCACATCGTCGTCACACAACTCAACATAGCAATTTTTTCTTAAATAAAAGTTAGTAACATATATGCACTATACCAATTTTTTCTTAAATAAAAGTTAATAACATATATGCACTATACGAATCGTATACTTGAGCTATAAGGTAAACAAATAGTTGTTCATTATATCTTTGTTCGAGTTACAGGAAGGAAAAACAAAAAAAAAAACTATAACAAAAATAAATTTACAAGTTATGGATATTAAGCAGAATTTTTGTCAAGAAAGAATTGATGTACGAAAACAAAAGTTGTAATCACACCGTTTGTTTAATGAAGCTCACATAACACAAAACTCAAGTTTAATATATTGGCTAAATACATAATGGATTAAAAACAGTTGTATGCTATCATAGATGTAAACTTAACGTTAAGTTTAACAAAGCATCAGTTGCTTTTGTTTAGAAGTCACATAGTGCATTACCCATTCCATTTTACTAAACTAGTAAAATAATACTATTAAACATACCTCTATTACATATAGAGTCTCTACCAAATTAATTTAGTCCGTAGCAAGTTTATCTATTAGTGTGGAACCAACCATGAAAAAAAATACTAATTTGACGGTTCCTAAATTCACGTTCATATAAAATTGACAACATCTTTTTTGATTAAAACACTTAACCAATAATCATGCACAGTCAAATCATAATTAAATTAGGATGTTACCTTTGTTGGTGATTAAACGAGAACAAGAAACAAATAATATTTCGAACCTACGATCATTGCCGCTAAGTATCATTGTAGGGTTTTTTTTATTATTGTTTTCGAGATAGAGATCGAATATATTTCCTCACTTTTAATCAAAAAATGACCCAGAGATCGAAAAAGGTTGTGGAGGAGAGTGGCGGCAGTTTTAGGTTAAGAGATACAAATGTTTAGATTGATACGAACTATATCAAATTGGTGTTTTGGTAGTTTTTTTAGGAAGTGATTTGATTTAGTCATTCCTTGTTTTTAGCATCTCAAAACTGAAAAGATCCACCCAATGAGGATAGTGCATGATGGGTGGAATAGAGAGTGTATGAAAGATGGACCTTCTTGGTCCACCCAATGCACTATCACAGGAGGTTTGGATGGTCATCATTGAGGGTGTGTGTTCCCAATCAATTGAAGCCTTTCTTGAGAAGGAAATGTAGGTTGATTGGCAGAGCCCCCCAATGGATGGGTTATGGGTTCCTAGCGAAGCCACACATCTGTTCTGTCCTTCTATTGTGGATGCTGGTTGAATGGTTGGATGGAAAGATGATGTGGAAATGTAGCTAGATGGTAGGTGCATTATTGGTGAATCTAAAAATCAAGCTGGCATGGTTTATGTTATAGTGCAGCTTTGATTTCTCTTGGCTTGAATATGTGATATCAGAGATATGACATTGTGTTGCCTAATATTGGATTAGGTCTGATGTTGATCAGTCTAGTATTGATTGTTTGTTTTTCCTGTATGAACATTTGCTGATATAGTGTTCTGGATGGGAAATGCCCATCACAGATAAATAGAATGTATATATTTTGTTGATTGATAGTAATATAATTCACCATTTTGCACCAAAAAAAATTTTGAACTTTTTTTTACTAGGGTGTTTTAGTGCTATTCATTTTGTAAAAACTAAAAAGTACTTTTATGACTTAGAAGGCGTTTGTTTAAGCTTATTATTTGTGGTTTATGAGCTTATTGTGTTTCGGCTTATATTTTATAAGGCTTGATTTTCTGGCTTATTTTGAGACTTACGGAGTTATATAAGTTTATTATGATATGATAAACTTGTATAAGCTTATATGTATTCTCATTTCCCGATCTCGAGCAACTTTAATAATAAGGAAAGGCACTTAACTTAATTTAATTTTTATTATATTATATTAGTATAATATAAAGCGCTAGCGCCTAACCGGCTTGTTGTCTCCATTTGGTCGTGTTGCCATGATGTAACATGCAGTCATCCCGAGGCATTTTAGGGCCCCTTATTTTATCTACCTTAAAGTCCTTTATAGATTTCAAGTCGGGAATAGAGTTGTTACTTATTCGGCGCTATATCACAATTCATTAATTATGCACAAACTTTTAAAAGAAATCTCACTAACCACACTCCCCACCAATCAAATATCATCTATGTCCACTAAAATCTCTTCTTATTGATTTAAATGCAAAGTGAACACTTATTTTGAAACATTTTCAAAATGCAATATGAACAATTAATATAAGACGGAAAGAGTGATAAATAACAGTTTTATTATTTAAACTTCAAAATATTCATAGAGTTTATTACTTTGTTTATGTGTTCACAAGCGACTCCATTTACTTAATTGTTCAGTTAAACTTAAGCAAACGATGGTAATCAACAAGGACTTGTTCGAATTCGTCCAGGTGTTACATATCAGAGATTGATTTGATATATATTTATGTCATTTTTACATTAAAATATATATGAATTAACTTGTAACAGAATTTAAATAATGGTTAATAGTTGCAGGTAACGAACAAAAAAAGAAAACTTTTATAACAAACGTAATTTTTCTTTCGAGAAAGCCTGATCCGAGCCACTTCGATTGCCTTGAGCTTTTTTCTTTCTGATTTGAGCCTAACCCAGGCTTTGTGCATCTCTAACTTGAAATGCACGGTAAATGATAGAAGTCGAAAAAATTGAATAGTAACATATAAGGGGATGTTTGGTTATAGATTTCATTCTAAACAATATGTTGGGTTAATTGGTGAGATTGCAAATTTGGATATGAAACCCATAACATAGACATGATCTAAACTCTTCCATGACTCATAATGATTCCGTTAATTTTAGCACAACCTTTGCGAACATTAAAGGTGTGTTTGGATTGAGGGTTTTGGGAATGGGATTGATTGAGGGTGTTTGGTTGGGGTTGATATGGGTTTTAAATGTTAGAATGATACTCCAAAACAAAGGTTTTCTCATACACACCTTACATGGTGGGTTTAGAATTTGATTCCTAATCTATCAACTTTTTTACAATTAAAATCCCAAACTCAANATATATATATATATATATATATATATATATATATATATATATATATATATATATATATATATATATATATATATATATATATATATATATATAGGGGGCTTTATTTTCAGAACCCTGTTAAGCGCGAGAACTCCTCTAGACCAATGAAATTTTTTTATATATAAAATATTATTATTTAATCTAAAGGGCATAATTGTAAAAGACAATTTTATATTTTTTTAGATTTTTTTTATTAAATTCCGTTTTTCAAAAACCCTTAATTTTCGGATTAGTTTTTTTTTTCCCGAAGCATGCATGTTTTAAAATTGATTGAGAACATATGTGTTTTTAAGAATTACTTTTTTTATTTCAGTTTTGGAATTTTTTTTCAACATGCTTGTTTTTCAAATAGTAAGGTGCATATGTGTTTTTTTAGATAATATAAATTTATAACAAACCAAGAACATAAATGTTAATCACAAAATTCGATATCGATTGAAATACAATTACAATACAAATTTCTAAAAAGAAGAAATATATGAATATAATCGATCTATACATGTGTGCACTAATAATATTTAACGAACATATGTGCACATTCATTGTTATCAACATTTTTAGAAGTCGGACATATATGCACACTCGTAGCCGTCCAAGAACATATGTGCACAGAACATATGTATTTGAACTTTCTCATCAGCATCTTTTGAACATGTGTGCACGCCTTCGAAGAACATAGATGCACGCCTTGAAAGAACATATTTTCACGCCTAAAAAATAAATAAGTCGTTAATTACTCACCCAAAAGTAATAATAGAGAAGATATCTAAGGTTCACCCAAAATTAATACTAGAACATACATGCACCCAAAAGTCTCGCTCATTAATTACCAAAAACAATCACATAGCTATTCTAGAGTTCTAGTCATAAAAATATATATATATATATATATATATATATATATATATATATATATAAGTANTTGAAATAAGCCATACGAGCCACATAGTATAATACAAGTCGAGTAGTACAAGTCCGCGAGAGCCAAAACTTAATCTTTACGTTTCTTACGTCTTTCACAAGTTGTTTAAGCTTTGAAACCATGTTTTACCTCACTGTGCGTGTGAGTAAGTATCGTTTTACAAACTAAGCAAGCATGCGAGTTTTCAAGAATGCCACGCAAGTTTTCAAGCAACAAAAACCAATGAAAGTGAGTTTATATGTACGTGTATGTATATATATATATATATATAAGTATCAATTTAGCCTATTTTATGATAAAATTACAGGCTTGCATACATATCGCTAGTCAAATAAGACAGTCTTCGAGGATTGCATTTTGGAGTAAATTATCCAATTATTGCATTTAGAAACACAAATAATTAGAAAAATGCAGCATTCTTCAGTGAAACGGATCAAACACAATTCCAAACATCCTCTAAATTACCAAAACCATTTTCAAATTCAGTTATTGAAATGCAAATATTAGTGGTATCAATTCAGTAGGATCACCAAAACAAACCACATTGATATCCAAAATTTCTAGTTCTAATGAAATAATCATAATCAAGTTTATTTTCTTAACTATTGCTAATCTAATAAATTACCAACTTTTAGATCTGTGATATACCTATTCTGTTGAGATTGTTTAGATCTGATAGACGTGGTGGATATACAGAATACGGACTTCTCTTATACCCATTGATAATGTTTTAATCAATATGATTTACAAAGATTTATAGAACTAATGATCATTCCTTCCAATAAAAATTAAAAAATAAAAGCAATAATGATCATACCTTCCATTAATTGTGTTCGATATTTGTTAAAAAAAATAGTACTGGTTAGTTCGATTTTTGATTATCTTCAGATTTGGGTTTTAGGGTTGTAGGTGTAATCGTGTGTATTTTTATATATAAAAAAAATGAGATCGGTTACATTTTTATGGTTTTTAATTGGATGTGATCATTGTGGAGAGAAATTTTAGATAAAATCCGAATTTCAAGCATGCAGTTAATGAGATTCTGTAAAAAAGTTAATTACCTTTTATACCCTTTTCATAAATGTTTTCAGAAATTGTGGTTTCACTTAATTACAAAAATGCCATGGTGCAATCTTAACCATTGATCAAGTTAATCCAAAGGTAGAAAATGGGTTCTCGCAGTTCTCGCACTTAACAGAGTTCTGAAAATAAAGTTACACTATATATATATATATATATATATATATATATATATATAGAGAGAGAGAGAGAGAGAGAGAGAGAGAGTTATGATCAAATAAGAAGAAAAATTAAAATAAGAATGATAAGAAGAAACCACAACCACTCATTTAAGATGCATCTACAAAAATAGATGCATCTCCCTTTAAATTTCTCCCTCCTATTTGAAATTTGTGGTTAAAAATTCTTCTTATTCTTCTTATTTTAGTTTTTCTTCTTACCGGATCCCTTCCCTATATATATATATATATATATATATATATATATATATATATATATATATATATATATATATATATATATATATATATATATATATATATATGTATATATATATATTGGTTTTAGTTCTGTAATATTTATTTTTAATGAGTAGTAAATAGCTAAATATACATCTGTAGTTTCTTTCTTATTTTTTAGACAAAAATACACCGTTGGTCCCTAAACTTTCCCAAAAGCATCACCAGGCACCTAAGTTTGGATTTTCGTCGTCATGCGTCCAAAACATACGATTTTTAGGCCGATTGCGTCACTTGACCATTTTGGGCTCGGTCAACGCAACTTTTTTGTTACATTTGCAGGGGTATAATAGGGAAATCAATTTTATGACTACACATTAGTTTACTATACCCAATAGTTTATACGTTAGAGACCAACTTAGAACTCTACTTTGTAAGTTGAGCCTATCTTCCCTGACACGCTAGTTAGACATTATTGTCGCGAAAAGGATTTTAAAAAACCCTGCTTCAACAACCTCTACGCTTTGGTATCATCCTCTTGAGATGATCAATAGCGGCACAAATAAGGTTTTTAAAAAACACTGCTTCAACAGCCTCTTGACCAAACCAGAGGCTCATACGATCATGTAATCGTGGTGAATCAGCCACTTCCATGAGTTCGTTCAACACTGGGGTGTGAGGAATAGCTTGTTGATGGGTTTATTGGGTTACGCGCTAAAGTTAATACCGTCTCAGTGAAGAGACGGTGAAGGGGTTTAATAACAAAATTTATTTCATACTTGGTCCCTAAGGTTGTCTGCATTGTCGTTGCCAGAGTTAAACTTCCCGCCCAATATTAAGTGACATGTTCACTATTTTTTACATTGACTTGACAAATTTAGGGACCAACGCTGTAATTTGTGTAAAAATAACTAAATGCAGGGTACTATATTTTAGACAATTAAAACTTTGAAAAAAAAATATTAAATGCTATTGAGTCTTCCAAAATTCCCTCCTATGATTATCAATTCACATCTACATTTTGGAAACATAAATCCTTTCCATCATTAAACACTTGCCGATTTGAATTCCAAATTCCCTTTCTAAAACGCATTGCCATGAATCACAAATCATTTCTTATCAAAGGTTTAAACAAAAACCTGCAAAAACCTATCATACACAATGTCATGAAACAAAAAGAGATTGAGAGGTTCTTCATGTAACACAAAATCAAAGTATGTTCATAGATTCGTTATGTACAGATTTGGTTTTATAAAGTTCTATATATTACTAATCTAATGTTTCTTTCATTTTAGGAAAAAACGTGTTCATGGAGAGTCTTCAAGCCGTAGAGAAGCAGGTAAAGGTTTCTACAAAATTCTTATTCATTTCTTTTAGATACGACTAATAATACTTTCCTAATGCAATGCTTAATCTCTCATACATATTCTGAGTTTTTAATGTTTATTAATCGTATATTGTGTGCAGGTTAAGAAGAACAATGGGATGTTAATGTTTGGTTGCAGTGGTGGATGGCAGAAAGGAAGAAAAAAGCAACCAAAAAAGCTTTGCTTCAGGTTGCTAAAGATGATAAAGAGTTTTCTTGGTCCAAGGCTGTCGTTGCTGAAGAGGAAGATGATTCTTCTGATGTGCCCTTCGATGGGTTGTCTTACGAAGATGCACACTTGGCCTTTGACAGGGAGAAATCTCCGAAATTAGATGATTAGGTTTTAAGAATATGTAATTTTTCTTTGATGTACTTTTTCATTTTCATCTATTAGTTAATGCAACCTCTTTAATTTTTTATCCAATATTTTGTTATGTGTTTCCTAGATAATGGTGTGTAATTATGGTGTGTAAATGGGTTTGGTTACTACTGGGTTAATTGATTTTCGCGGCAATAATGTCTAACTAGCATATCAGGGAAGATAGGCTCAACTTACAAAGTAGAGTTCTCAGTTAGTCCCTAACGTATAAACTATTGGGTACAGTAAACTAAAGTATAGTCATAAAATTGATTTCCTTATTATACCTTTGCAAATGTAACAAAAAAGTTGTGTTGACCGAGCCCAAAATGGTCAAAGGACGCAATCGGCCTAAAAATCGCATGTTTTGGACGCATGGCGACGAAAACCCAAACTTAGGGTGCCTGGTGATGTTTTTGGGAAAGTTTAGGGACCAACGGTGTATTTTTGTCTATTTTTTAGCTTTGTGATTTGAGAATGTAGTCAATTCTAATTCCTTGTATAACTCTTTAAAGAATAAAGATTACATCGGTGGTAAACTCGGATCTTATGCGTCTTTTCGAGGGCCAGTTAATCTTTCTTTTAAGGATTTAGCCTCAAGAAATTAGCACGTGTTCATGTTATCTATACTTCTAAATATAAAGGAAAAATCAACAAGTGAAAAGTAAAAGCTTAAAGTATTTTAGGAAGTCCTTACGCTATTTTCGGAAAGCATATACAAAGTTGAAAACTATTAATACATATCAAAAACCGGGTTGACTCGATCTAATTTGACCGCTTTTTCGTCCCAACACGACGGGTTGACCCAGTGTAATTTGACCCGTTTTTTCAACCAAAACGGTTCANTTTTTTTTTTTTTTTTTATCATTAAAACTATTTATCGCTATAAAATTCCGTTGCTATGCACATGTACTCGTCTAAGGGTGGCAATTTCTGACCCGACACGAAACCCGAACTGAAACCGACACGAAAATTAACAGGTTTGGGTTAAGCTAAATATATTTCGGGTCAGGTTTGGGTCAACATAGCTAACCCGTTTATTAAACAGGTCAGGTTCGGGTTGGGAATAAAATAAACGGGTCAACCCGCCAACCCGTTTAAGATTTTTTTTTTCTTAAATTAAAAATTATTTATATTTAATTATACAGGTTAAATGGGTTAAAGATTGACCCGCTAACCCGTTTAACTCGTGTAATGTGCTAACTTTTGTATATAAAACAGGTTAAATGGGTCAACTCGAAACCCATTTAACATATTCACCCGTGTAACCTATTTAACCCGTCAACCCAAGTATATATACGGGTTAAATGGGTCAGGTTCGGGTTACGTGTAAACAGGTTAGGGTTGACATAGCTGACCCGATGATTTAAATGGGTCAGGTTTGGGTTGAGGTTTTCTGACCCGCCAACCTGATAACCCGAACCCGCTAACCCGAACCCGACCCGAATTGCCACCCCTTAACTCGTCTAGTCTTTAGTTAAGAGTTGAGACTGAACTCATGACTTATTTTCTAAAGACATCTTTTTAACCCGTCAACTAAATATCTACAATAGGCAGTGATACCGTTAGTGCAATGCTCTAACGGTAGTTCCATGTCTATTTTAGTTTTTACTTATTTATAAAATAGCTCTTTTCAAAACAAATAATATGAGTTGATGGTGGATGAATGTGTTTTTTAAATGAAGTGAATTTTGTACATGTCTATACAAATACTTGCGTATTTGTATAGATGACGTGTTTATAAATCCAGATGATCTATAAACGTATGATGGGATATGATGTATGAGTGCTCTCTATGAAAGGTTGTATGAATGGTGAGATGTTTGGGATATTCGGGATACTATTTCAAGTGTTACGGGCTTCGGGTGTTGATTCAATATGGTACTTAAGGTGTTACTTCGTTATGGTACTTCAGGTATCGTTTGAAGTGTTGTACCGGGTGTTGCTAAGTTCGAGGTAACCTTCAAGAGACCTGCTAAGAAAAGTAAATTATTAGCCTCACCACATGAATCCGCCTGTGACCAAGCTCCGACGTAAGAGTACGTTTCAGGATGGAAATAATGTGCTTTTGAGAGTGTAGTAAATGCTCACATTCAATCCTTACCAAATGAAGTGGGTGAAATGTATTTATAATACTCTTCTATGTACACTTTACAGGGTAATTGTGGCTCATCTATATTCCACTTGCTCCACTGGTCTATACAGAAACATTGGACCGGACGTTATGGTCTAGTGTCGCACGCCTTGTTTTGATGTATGCTCCTCCGATCCACCAGCTAGCAGGTTGTTCCATTTAGGATGCTAATGTCTCCCGAATTAATCAGGTCCTACAAAAAATTGGTATCTCCAAAAGACTATTTCGGCATCTAGAAGACTGTTATTACTGTATATAGATCGGGGTTCGGGCAAAACCATCGATACATCGTCATATAAGTTTTAAAACTTAATTACCCATAACTTATTTGCGTGAATCTAAACTCACGCCATTTTAAAGGTGGTTTTTGTTAGATGATAGGTTAAGGCTCACGCCTAATCAAGGGTGCAAACTGGGTATTTTTGGTCAACCCAAAGAAGGACCATGTCTCATGATCACATCTTCTTTTAGTATTTCTTTTAGGTTTTTTTGTTTGGCCCAAAGTATCCACAAACTTTTTCCAGAACAACATTGCCTTCGTCATATTTTTGGTATTGTTGGTTTGGTTGTAACCCGAATGAAAGGATTTCCCCTCTTAATTCTTTTTATCTGTTACTGCAACCTTTATCGATTTGTAGAACTTATTGAACAACAATGAGAACTCTTGACGCACTTGTGTAATATGCTCATCCACTTTGAATTGGAACAATGTTAAACTTTCCTAAAATTTAGATTGGAGTTGCATTAAAGTTCCTTTCCATTCAGACTGAAATAGTTTCATCATCTTCACAACCATCAGTTAACCGGTCTTCATAACTCTTGGCTGTCATTCCTTTCGAATCACAATAATTACAAATTACTTTATGGATGAACAAAAACTCCGGGGTGATGAAATGTGAATCCTGACGTGAATATTGTTTCCAGAATTAACAATAATTTTTTTTTTTTTAGTCTCCTAGTCGAACAACCTGATACCTTTTTCATATGAACTGAATCAATAATGAGATATAAAAGATAAATAAAGAACAGAGATAGATTAATTGACATTCGAGAGGTGAATAAGCTATCCTAGTAAATACCATGGGTCCCATTTAACTATTAAAAATATTATTTTTAATAGATAAATACCAAATAAAGACTTTTATTGCATTATTATGCTTGAAAGAAAATGAGTGTATCTAAAAAATATATA
The DNA here is from genome assembly GCA_014162995.1 of Artemisia annua. Lineage (NCBI taxonomy): Eukaryota > Viridiplantae > Streptophyta > Magnoliopsida > Asterales > Asteraceae > Artemisia > Artemisia annua. The sequence continues at coordinate 5,985 of LBNU01038203.1, read as the reverse complement.
TTGAAATGTAGGCCATAGGCCATTGTTAGTGAAACCTACCAATTTGCCCATCAATGAGGCTATGGGTTTTCAACTTGCTTTTTTGATTCCAGTCCTGGTAACCAAACTACAGCAACGAATATCATACCATTCCTTGATTCCGAAAGTCACGTACCAAACGCACCCTATTTTCATGGCTATGTGACACGTTTTGAAGAATCAATAAAGTTTATGACAAAACCAACTTTTCATAGTTCTCGGTCACAAGTTGGTTTTTCTTTTTTCTTTAAGGAAAAAAAAAAAAAAATCTTTTATTTCTCTCCTTTGTTATTACAAATACTACGTAATAGTTATAACTTTTAANGGGCAAATGACAAAAAAATGCATCGAACTTGACACTTTTTGTAATTGTGTGTAACCAACTATTTTTTTTCTTATTGTGTGTATTGAACTTTCAAATTTCAATCATTGTGCGTATTTTGTGACCATTCTGCCATGTAAAATGACCATTTTACCCTTTGAAATTTGAAAAAATTAAGGGTAAAATGGTCACAAAATACACACAATGATCGAAATTTGAAAGTTCAATACACACAATAAGAAAAAAAATAGTTGGCTACACACAATCACAAAAAGTGTCAAGTTCGATGCATTTTTTTGTCATTTGCCCTTATAACTTTTAAGTTTTATATAAACTTAAAAACTATATATGTTTTAGTTAAATTACACCTCTTTTTCTTTTAAATCTTTTTCCAATTACAAATTCAATTTCAAACCCGTCTACCAATCAAACGCATCATAAGATGTGCTATGCCGAAGAAAAAAATCATTCATAAGATGTTGGTATATGAAGATAATTGTCGATAAGCAGGGGCGGTTTTAGGCCGGAGCAGCATCAGCAAGCGAGCCGGACCCAACCCACCTGGGGCACTAAATTTTTTTTTTACCTATTATATGTACTAGGCCCAACCCACCACTAAGGGGCACTAAAAATACACCCTATTAATCATTTAATCCAAAAAATAAAAAAGTTAAAAACGATTACCTTGCCCGCTTCTTCTGCCCCTCCAGCCCTCCTAGTCGGCTAGTCTCCTATAGTCCTATTGCAGCAGGTATTATCATCTATTCTTTTTGTTATCAATTTAATTTTTTTTTTTTTATAAACCTTATTAATCATGTGTGATTAATTGTAATAAATTGTTGTAAATTATAGATCTTTGAGAAGAATCAAACCTATCTGGCTTGAACATGACATGAAAAAATTGATAATATATATGTTAATGTATTTTGAACGTATAATTATTGTCTTAGATTATCATGAAGAGCTAGCTAGAAGGATATATTTTATTTTGTAGAAGTAATACTTTTGTTGCAAGAATGATTTTTGTTCGTATTTTTGGCTTTTCGTACTTGATTATGGTCTATGGATATTATAATATAGGGGCATTTTTTTTTTTTCTTTTCGTGCCAGGCCTAATTTTTTTTTGTCGTTCTCAGCACCGCCCTTGTCGATAAGCTACCCAACGAATATCTCCTGGTATCACCATATTTGTAATTTATTGTCCCTTTAAATAATAGTTAGCAATTTTGACCCTCCTGTTTAACTGGTCACAGAAATACCCCCAACAGGCCAAAATTATTTAATAATTAGTACATTAAAGCATCACTGCATCACCATGATAACGGGTTAATGTTGGTGGTCACAAGCCTGTCCATAACCAACAAGTCTGACTGGCATTAATTGTTTATGATCGACAAGATTATAAATTACACTTACAATACACTCAACATCCTTTTAGGTTGTACAACATCAAATATATTTTTACGATACATACGTGTTACTAAAAGATATTGTTCTTGTTTTTTCAAAAAGAAGGATCCATTCTTTTCTGTAAAGATAATCTAAATAGAAATGCAATGGCAAGTTAGATGCCATACTTATTTGTCACTCATGCAATGATGTATTAGTATATGAGGAGGGGAGTTGAAATCCATATAGATCTCATATTTGTCATAGATCCAAAGAAGCAATCTTAGCCATTCATTTTTCATCTAAATTAATAAAAACTTATTTTTCATTTTTTTTAAAAACAACATATCTTGCAAACGGTAAATCTTTAAGCTACAAAAAATACACCATCGCGACGAGAATTAAATTATCTATCCATAGATATGCACTTCTCTATAGTTTCGTCGAATTTTTTTTTTTCAAAATTTTCGTTCAAAAAAATCACACGTGATTCGTAAAAATCACATGTGATTTGTAAAAATCACATGTGATTTGTAAAAATCAAATCACGTGTGATATTTAAAAATCACGTGTGATTTTTACGAATCACGTGTGATTTTTCTGAGCGGAAATGTTGAAAAAAAAATTTCATCGAAAGTATATATAAGTGCATATCTATAGAAAGATAATTTAATTCTCGTCGCGATGGTATGATTTTTTTCGCGTAACGATAAACGGTTTGTGAGATATTTAACTTTTAAAAAAAGGGTGAAAGTTTATTTTTTTTGTTTTGATCAAAAAAATGAATGGTTAAGATTGGTTCATTAGATCTATGACAAATATGAGATCTATATTGAACTTTTGCCATGAGTAGTGATCGGCATGATTAATTCACGTGTTTAATTTTATGCTTAATAAGAATCTTAAAACACATGTTGAAATCAATGATAAATAAAAGTGAGAATAAGTGCAATACGCGTATCACAAAATAAATAGATTAGACACAATAAGTTTCCTTTGTATAATGAGAGTATTCCCTTCTAATAGTCATCGAGGAATTATTCGGCTAGGTTTGGTAACATATTAAAAGATGAATAAGAAAAATAGTACAAGTGTAGTAGGAGTCTTGTTAAAGTGATCGACATAGTTTTTTGTATTCTTTTCTGAGGTTCACGGCTAATGGATATCTTGGGTACGATTGCAAGCTCACGACCTTTTGTTATTGTGACAAGAGCTTTTTTATATGATTTGGAAACTTAACATGTTTTTAAAATTTTTGTTTTCAAACCTAATCAAGCGAAAATAATACATTTTCACTGAATGTTAAAATGGATTCAAAACAAAACAAAACAAAGGGATAAGAGTATTATATTATCCAATGCTAGCCCAATATTACTCTCACAAGTCAAAAGTCACCATCACAAGCTCCTGGATAACTCATGGCCCATTACTAAAGTATTGTAATTTGCAAACTTATTCAGCCCACTAGTAAAATATAGCTTTGTCTTTGTGCTTTGCACAGAAAAAGGTTACAGATACACAGATGATAGAAGGCCATAGAACTACAATTTTACTTCATTTTTTTTAGCAACTTTATGTTTTTATCTAAGAGCTAAGATACAGTATCTTCCAACTTTTTTACAACGTTAATCTAACCGTTTCACAACTTTTATGTTATGTGATGGCATACACTTTCTACACTACTTCTGCAATACACAAACTATTTACAATAAGTTTAACTTGAACACTAAACCTTGTTGAAATATAGTTAAAGATTAATGTGTAAATGTCTAGAATCGAACACGAGACCTCGGGATGCACACAGTTACAAACGAGAATTAAAAGTAAATAATAATTTATATTCAATAGTTAGTTTTATAATTATTATTTAAACACTAAACGGTCTTTGAACGGATACGTTAGTTATTAAGGTTAAGGACTAAACTAATCGTTAAAAATGACAAGGAAAAGGACTAGATTGAAATAGGAAAGCAAGAAGGATCCGGAAGCCCTATGGGTGCCTTTGGCGGTCAGTCCACACACAAGAGGTGTATCCCTCTTGACCTAACTCTGTTTCCAAAGTTTCCTACTAGCTATTATAAAGAAAAACCAAGGTTATTATTTTTTACCTCTTGTATCATAATAAAATTGGTTTTCTTTCTCTTCTCTTTTGGTCTGGGCCGACTGAGCATCAACACCACAGGGTTTTGGGTCGATTTTTTTATAAGAAAAAATAGTGTTTTGAATTTACTTGCATCAACCTTGTAATTCGTCTAGTAAGTTTGTGTGTACATAGAACGAGGTAACAACACACCTATTGGTTGTTAGTCAAGAGATCGAAAACAAAAGGTTAAGGGGTTATTCATTGATCTACTTAAACCCTAATTAGGGTCATCACCTGTCATCCCTAATCAAGAATTGCAATTGAGGTACGTGTTTCTATTTAAGTTTTTAGTAATATTAATATGTTATATCTCTGATCCTTCTTTCCGCTATAATAGGTGCTACTTTGTGGTTTTATTTATAATATTGTCATGATACATATATTCTAACAGTGGCATCAGGAGCCATTGTATAACATTATTGATTACTAAAAACCAATAAAGAACGGTAATCTTTAATTGTTTTAAGATAAATGTTATTGTTTTCTAGGTTCCATTATGTTTTATAAAAATGTTTAGAACCTAACCCTAATTTATGGGGGGGGCGCGATTTGTCTCCATAGCCCTAATTAGGGTTTTGGTTTTCTTTAATCATTAATTGTAATTGAATTAGTAACCCTAGGTTTGGTAAGCATGTTTATGTGTAGCAAATTGTCTAATTGGTTTGCATGATCCATGAAAACATGCATTGTTTAGTCATGGATTAGTTATTTATTATGTTGTATGTGCAAGTTTGTGATCCACACTAGTAATTAGATAAGATCTACAATGTGGGGAAGACTCCAATCTAATAATTAAAATATATTTATGTGGTGGTATTAATTAATTAAAGCTTACGCAATCGTTTAGGCGATGCGAGTGGCTCACTTGTGGCAAAGTGAAGTTTAATTAATTATGCACATGATAACCTAGATTACTTTTAATTAGGGTTTTGATCTAATTAAGCCTTGCATGCGGCTATTTGTTTCATCTATTTGTTTATTGTTATTGTGTATTGTTTTCTTTTAAATTACCTTGTTAAGTGTTATGTGTTTATCTATTGTAAGCAATAACAAGGGTCGGTATTTTCAAAGAAAAATTAACATGACTGTGAATAACCTAGAAGGGGGGTTGGAATAGTTTACCTCTTTTTTTTTTATTAATTATCTTATTAAAATCTTATTGAAAATTTCATGTAAACAAGATTAGATTTGTCGTTGTATCAAAATAATCATTAAATATGATGCAAGGATAAGGAAAGAAAATCACACACAACACGATAGTTTATCGTGGTTCGGCTACAAGACCTCAGTGATCGGCATGATTAATTCACGTGTTTAATTTTATGCTTAATAAGAATCTTAAAACACATGTTGAAATCAATGATAAATAAAATTGAGAATAAGTGCAATACGCGTATCACAAAATAAATAGATTAGACACAATAAGTTTCCTTTGTATAATGAGAGTATTCCCTTCTAATAGTCATCGAGGAATTATTCGGCTAGGTTTGGTAACATATTAAAAGATGAATAAGAAAAATAGTACAAGTGTAGTAGGAGTCTTGTTAAAGTGATCGACATAGTTTTTTGTATTCTTTTTTGAGGTTCACGGCTAATGGATATCTTGGGTACGATTGCAAGCTCACGACCTTTTGTTATTGTGACAAGAGCTTTTTTATATGATTTGGAAACTTAACATGTTTTTTTAAAAAAAAAATTTTCAAACCTAATCAAGCGAAAATAATACATTTTCGCTGAATGTTAAAATGGATTCAAAACAAAACAAAACAAAGGGATAAGAGTATTATATTATCCAATGCTAGCCCAATATTACTCTCACAAGTCAAAAGTCACCATCACAAGCTCCTGGATAACTCATGGCCCATTACTAAAGTATTGTAATTTGCAAACTTATTCAGCCCACTAGTAAAATATAGCTTTGTCTTTGTGCTTTGCACAGAAAAAGGTTACAGATACACAGATGATAGAAGTCCATAGAACTACAATTTTACTTCATTTTTTTTAGCAACTTTATGTTTTTATCTAAGAGCTAAGATACAGTATCTTCCAACTTTTTTACAACGTTAATCTAACCGTTTCACAACTTTTATGTTATGTGATGGCATACATGATG
>LBNU01038202.1:46119-56195 GCA_014162995.1 Artemisia annua | reverse complement strand
GCTTAAAAACAAGACCTTCTGAAAATGATGTTTGGGTTTACAAATGCTCGCAAGGGTGTAAATTAGTGGAACCAAGCTCGGCAAAACTTGAGCTTGACTCATGTAAATAAAAGGGGTTCAGTTTCGTGCTCGAGCTAGGTTCACTGCGACCCTTAGGGAGTGCTTTTTTTTTAAGGCATGCTTGGGATTTGATTATATTCACTCTTAATTGATGAAATAAAAAGTATGTTTTACCATCATATCCAACCTCAGACCTTTTTATAACTGGATTTAATTGAATTTTTTTGATTAATATATATATATAAAAAAATTTACATAAAGAGAAGCCATAGAATGATCGAGATGAACAAGAACGTAAACAAGAATTTAACCGGAGACATTATTATTTTTTTTTATCTTCAATCTATCATCATCATCATCATCTTCATGAAACCCTAGCTTTGACTACTGAATCAATTGAATTGAAAATGAAATTGAATTGGAATAGATCATGAGCTCTGTCTCATTATTACTCACGATTATTATTCAATTGCAAGTAAAATCAGTCAAAAATTCAAAACGCACGATTTTGCTACTTTTCTTTTTTCACGCACAATTTTGCTATTTCCAGACACAATACGTTTTTGGCTCGTTTAGAAGCTAAATTTACTTAGTTGTACCTTGTGGCTTAATTCTTGTACATTTTTGGCTTTTTCTTTTGTTTACTGATAAGGATGTAAAAAGGATCAAAATGCGAAACATTTGGTTTTTTATTATTACCAGATTAAAAACTACTATTTCCAGATTTGTAATCATTTGATAGCTTGTACGTTGTGGATCTGAAGATGTACGTTGGTTGGTGGTGAGCATTACGGACTAAATTAATGATAAGTTTTAAATCCAGAGCAAAATTTGGTGAATACAGAATGATATTGCCTTGACGAGGTGTACTTTGTGCATTAGATCTTGTACGTTGCTCATTAGAGTTTATGTTTTCTTTTTGTGTGTGACTGATTTGGGAGTAGGAAGCACGATCTTTGGTATTTCTTTATTCCAAAATCAAAACCATTAATTTATGGTAAGGTGTTGTATTAATTAGCTGTACCTTGTGCAGTAATTATTCTACGTTACTTTTTACATTTATTTTGCTTTTTGACGGTCTATAATTCCTGCTATATTCTCTTTTTCCAGACCCAAGTTCGCTATTTTCATAGACGTAATGCTTTGCTAACTTGTATGTCGTGTAGTAAATGTTGTAAGTTGCTTTGTACCAACATTTTTTTGTACTTTCTATTAACGGTGTGTGAGTGACTAGACATGTTAGGGATCAATGGAAGTGTGGATGGGGTTATTCTCGAGGTAAGTTAGAAACAGAGTCCTTTAGGTTATTAAATTGTTTCATTAACGGTGCCTGTACTATTGATTTGTTCAGTTATAACCTTCGTTTTGTTCCAAAAAAAAAAAAAGTTACTACTCCCTCCGTCTCAAAATTATTGTCATTAGAGAGAAATCACATAGTTTAATAAAAGTGGGGTCGCTTTAGTTTTCAACCACTCAACAAGAATATTTTCCTACTATATTCTCTAGTTTTTACTTAAAAAGAAAAGTGGACAATTATTTTGAGACACCCCAAAAATAAATATGGACACTAATTTTGAGACGGAGGGAGTAGGAAATTTCATATTTACCTAACTTAGATATCACAATGGTGTATTTACTCAAAACATGTTTTAACTACATTGTTGTATTTTGGATATATATGGTATTTGATTATTATCCCAATCAAAAACGATGTATTAAAAAGTTGTACGTTGTGCAGTAATAACTGTAGGTTATGTTAGTGCAAATAGTATGATATTTAAACTAAACGTTCTCTTATATTTTAATAATGGCAAACATGTAACTTGTAATACATAACGTAAAATGCGCAAGTTGCTCATAAGCACAAATCATCAAAGCATACATTCATCAACATCTCTCGGCGTCTCAAGTATGCTTCAACACAAGTTCGAACATATTTGTTATGTTGCATTATGACTAGAGGTGGCAATTTGTGCCCAAAATCAAAAAAATGGGCTAATTTGGACAAATTTGTAAAAAATATGGGCACATTTAGCCCCCTCTTTTTTTTTTGAAATGGCTATATATTGCCCATCTAAAAGTTAAATGGGCACAAACGGGCACATATTTTCTCTCAATTGGAGAACATTACAATTGTTTTTAAAGAAAAACTTATAAATATTTAACTTTTTAAATATAAATGGGGTGTTACGTTTGAGGAATTTATTTCGTCGTTTTGGTTCTTTTCTAAAGCAATTCGTATAATGTAGACGCATAGTCTGGACTAGGCCAGGAATGGGCTAGGCCCGGGTGACAGCGGCCCACTCTACACCCAAAACCCTAATCCATGTCTTATAAATACATGGATGGGATCCCTTTATTCAACAGATTACAACAGGTTACCCTAAACCTAATCACTCATATAAGCCATATTGCACCGATACTGACTTGACCGTCGGAGGTGGATCCCGGGGCTACGGCCTCGGGTCCACTCCTAACGGGTTTTCGTTGTTGACAGGTCTAATAGGGCTCGAGAAGACGACTAACGGCCCAAGGAGAGTCGTTGAATCAGTCCGCGCCAGATTATGCATCAACATATAACATGCGCCCGTTTGGCCCGTGCCCGTTTAGCCCGTAGCCCGTGCCTGCCTGGCCAGCCCGTTTTGCCATAAATAATATTTAACAAACCATTGAGAATGTATAAATAATATTTACTATAATTCCAAAAATGACAAAGTTGCTCAATCGATGGGCTTTTTTGACCTTGGATTTGAAAATTCTCGTTTTGACCAAGGTGGCCCGGTTGCCCAAAACGTGTCGCCCCCATGGGACGCCAAGTGTCCCAAGTTGCCCAAATTTGTCTGAGTTGCCCAAAATTTGTCGTGAGTTGCCCAACAGTTTGCCACTTGACGTCTCATGGGGGTGACACCTTTTGGGCAACCGGGCCACCTTGGTCAAAACGAGAATTTTCAAATCCAAGGTCAAAAAAGCCCATCGATTGAGCAACTTGGTCATTTTTGGAACTATCCCATAATATTTTGGTGTCACTACGTAAAAGTTGACGTAAACATTTCTATTTAGACATAAGTTTCATTTGACGTAAATTGCTTAAGATACAAATAATGAAACTATAAAACTTGATTAATGACCAAATAACATTTTTATCATATACATTGCATTTTAAGGTTTACAAAAGTTTACTTACAAATTATTTCTTGTACAAGTAAAAATGTAACTTTAAATTAGATTTGGCTTCTAGAAACATAATCTTGCAAGATTTAGCAAAGATTTTACTAATATTTGCAAGCCACAAAAAAAGACAAACAATAGATGTTCCTGGCAGGCCACGGGTCCCTTATCTGTGTCACGGCTCTCTTATATGTGCCACGGCTCCCTTATCTCTAATGGATCCGTCAGAGGAACCTGGCAGCCTCTTGTTTGCTTATAAATAGTGGCTCATTTGCACACTTTAAAACAACCTCTTGCGCACATTAAAACCATGTTTTGTCCATTGTCAAACACACTTTTTCATGTTCTTAAAACCATCATTAACCCTTGATCATAATGCTTCTAACTCTCATTTGTTGCAAGCATATTTCTACTTGATGATCCACCACAAAAAGATTAGTTCTCTTGTTATCGTCATCCATTGAAGCCTTCTATGGAAGATTAGTCATTGAAGAACCAAAGTCAGGAACAAGAAGAATACGACGCATTCATTTCCAGCAATACACTGTATACAATGGCGGGTAGTGATTATATCAGGATATTTTATGACTGGAGCCCACGCCAAATAAGCCCAATACGCCGTATCGGGGATAACACCCCCAAAATTGGTTCAGCGGAAGACAAAACTAGCATTGGGGTGCTACTAGTTGGTGCACAACACAAGCATAAGAAAACGGAATAGCATCATCAGTTTTATAAAAACATGGCATAATCCAAAACTTTAATGTTTACATTTATTCAAAAGTACATAAATAATGCTCAAAAGAAAACATAAATATAGGTTCCAATTATTTTATCAGAGTCTAATGATCCATAAATCATGCCACTTGCCAAGCCTCCAACAATAGTCATCCAAGATTTTAATATCAATTACCTGAGAAAAACATGCTAAAAGTCAGCAAAACGCTGGTTAATTCATAGGTTTAATCATAAAACAATACCATTGGACCATATCAGTTTATTTATTTATTACGCTGGCTAAGTCATGAAACCGAAACTCGACAATGTGCCTAAGCACCACAAAATCATAAAGCTACTAGCGCAGTGTTTATCCATAAAACTTATACAACACGACATGTAATACGTCCTGGCAAGTTGGAAATTCGGACATAAATCCTAGCAAGTTGGGCAACCAAAGTCCATACGGGGTAGTCAACCACAATAGATTTATTTATAACATTCGCGCTTCCCGCAGAAATTAACGATTCATGAGTGGGCAATTAATGGGATACTAAACTTTAGCCTTGTCTACGTAATAATTATAGCAAAATAACAAACCAACAATCGGTCCGATCAAAACGGTTTTGCATGTTTTCTCACCCCAAATTTCAGTAAAAATAATAATGCTAGTAAAAGTGGGGCTATGAAACTCACCTCAATCACAGCAATGCAATATCACAACAATATCAGGGATAGAGCAGCACAACAAGCCAAATAGTAGCATAGCACAACAGTATCGACAATATCACAGCACAACGTACTCTACACGACCTAATAATATAAAGACTCGTCTCAAAATATAACTCATAAAAGAAATCAAATGCGCAAGGGTTTCCAAAAGTTAACCATTTTTATTTCCAAAAATAATCTTGTATCATCCTTTTAAAAGAGTTTGGTATTATCATTCATGTAACGGTAGAAAACGTAGACTCAAGAGTATACACGCCAAAAGGGAAATAAAGATCGGAATGATCGAGAAGAGTATTGACGAGGACTTGAGTCGAGAAGAGATGACAAAAGAAGTCGAATAGACGACGACAAACAATCATGTCAAATAAGGTAAGTCGATTGGTAAGTGTCGGTATTAACCCATAATCCCAAATATTTGTACACAACACATTCGTTTTATAAATTGAAACAAGTTGGACTTATAGATAAAAAGGGTTTTGAACATAAGTTTAAGTATATAATTTTCACAAAATTTCGCCATGACTCGTTTGTTTATCAAACATTTCCAAGTCAAAAGACATTATTGTAAATCAATTTCCCAAGTAATTAAAGAATGAGTGAATATTAAAATGGAAATGGTCAACAAGGGTTGACGGGTAAATGAGAAGGTGAGATGAGTAAACATATAGAAAATGTGTAAACATGATATGCAGGTTTCATATACCCTATGAACTTGCCATGACTAAATTAAAATGAATGTATTAGTGTGTGTGTGTGTGTGTAAAATGTAAATAGCTTGGATCCATTGTTATAGTGTTACAGTGTGAAATGTTATGAATGGTATCCTTTGGGATGGCCGAGATGTTATAGATGGTATCTAAGTTGCACGGGGACGGAAACGGGAACGGAGACGGGGACGCGTACGGGTACCGGGAAACGACAACATCCTAAAATTTAAGAAACGGATACGGCGGGGAAACGTCTAATGTTTTATAATATTTTATTATAAGGCAAATTTTCTTAAAAAAAAAAAACTTATACAACATTCAAAAATCCTTAACAAATATAACAAAATATGAAAGAAAAATGAAAAAAAGGAAAAAATAAAAAGAATATTAAAAAGGATACTAGCTTTACGTTATTCGGTAACTACAAAAGTAAAAATCACTCATTTATTTCTCTCTTTCTCTCTCCAATTTATACCTTTTCCCAACCATTCTTCTTCTTCATGACTATTGTTCTTCTTCTTCAACATGAACATCAAGAACTCCAACCATAGGCGTTTCCTCGCGTTTCCCGGCGTTTCCCATTTTCGGGACGTTTCGGATACGTGATACGGCATCCCGGCGGCGTTTCCGTGTATCCTAGGATGGTATCCCTCGGGATGGCCATAATGTTATAGATGGTATCCTTCGGGATGACCGAGATGTTATAGATGGTAACCTTCGGGATGGCCGAGATGTTATAGATGGTATCCTTCAGGCCGAGATGTTATAGATGGTATCCCTCGGGATGGCCGGAATGTTATAAATGGTATCCTTCGGGATGGCCGAGATGTTATAGACGGTATCCTTCGGGATGGCCGAGATGTTATAGATGGTATCCTTCGGGATGGCTTATTGGCCCTGAAATGGTCAACTAAAGTCAACCAAAGTATTGATCAATAGAAGTCAAACTAGAAAGGGCACAATACACCAAGGAGAGTATAGGAGTTCTTCCCGGGTCGTTATGTCCCGACGAAGCGTGAAATGGTGTAGAAAACGATTCTGAGATCAAGCGTTTATGAAACAAGGATTGGTGAAAGTGATTGATTGAAATTAAACTACAGAATTATGAATGAAAATGATAAACAGACACTACAAATGATTACTAGAAATCTAGAAACGATTACAAATCTAAAGGTATACGTTTACGTTTTAATTAAACGTCTACGTACAAAAATAAAAGTGAAAATGGAAATCTATAAACACCTAGATGATGAAAAACATATTTTTACAATCCTAATGATAAAAGAAAAATATTGGAAAAAGAAAATTAAATTTTAGACTATTAAATTAATTATTATTAATTAAAAACTATTTATTAATTATCTAAACTACACTAAATTATAATTAAATTAGAAATTAACCTAAATAAATGAAAAATTAATTTAGAAAAATCTAAAATAACCTAAAACTAATTTTAGAACTGAAAATATATTTATTAGACTATTTATGTATTTAATATTAATTAATTACTTTTTAATAATTATTAAACTGTTTTTGATTTTTAATAAATACTAAACAAGCAAACAAAAATCTGGAATTTTTTCTATAAATACTACAAGATGACAGAAAGTTAAGAAAAATATAAAAACAGCAAGTGCTTAATGAAAAAGATGAAAAATAAGCTAATAAGCTCAAGCTTCTTAAATAGAAGCTATCACTTTAATTAAAATGATGTTTTTGTGTTTTTCTTTTTATGGAACTATTAAACTACTGTAATAATGAAACTTTAATGAAAACAAAAGTTGTGAAACTGAAAAACAAAGAAATTGAGAGCTTATGAGATAAGCAGTTAAGCTTTTGGCTCAAATGAAGCTCAAAAGCTCAAACAAGCTAAGGAACAGGAAACCAAGGAAGAATTAAATGAAAATAAGCTAAATGAACTGAAAATGATTGAAAATTACAAGGAACAAGCACTGAATAAGCTCAAGTGAGCAAATAAGCACTTTCACACCTTCAATGAACCAAACAGGCCTGCAGTGAATCAATTAGGCCACTTAAGCTTATAAAATAAGCTTGAGAAGCCAATTTAAGCACTGAGCTAGCAAGTTGGGTTGGCAAGCTTCCCAAAAAGCCAAGGTTCACCCTGTGGGGTCCACTGAAGAGCTTATCAGGGGCTTATGAAAAAGCTGTAAACACACCTGTTACTAAATGAACACAGAAAATGGGACAAAGAAAATGCTTATTGCAGCCTTATCAAATAAGCCACAAAACTAAAAATAAGCACAGGACCCTAAAGTATGGTGGATGGGCTTCTCAAAGAACCAAATTCCACATATTAAGTCCAAGAGATAAGCTTGTTATGAGCTTATGAAAAATGCTCACCCACACTGACTACTCAGTATAGATGGTCAATATTGAGAATTGCTAAGACAATTTAAGCAGTGCAAATAAGCTCAAGAATGAAAAATGAAAGCATAAATCACAAGTTGGCCAGAAGGGCTTCACAAAGAACTAATATGCACAATCTAAAGCTAATTGATGAGCAAATTGCAAGTTTATGAAAATGAGCTCAAGTCTGTGCACAGGGCAACTTTATGAAAAGTAGCTAAGAAGATAAGCAAAATTAAGCAGTTTAACAAGCAATCTAAAAATCACAAAAAATACTACTAACAAGAAAAATAACCAAATATTAAGAATCCAAAAGCACAAAACTCAATTCCTAATATTGAACCCTACATGAAATTCCTAAGTTTATTCAAAAACTTTTTTTCTAAGACTTTTGACTTTTTGATACACACTAGAAACTTGACTTTAGTGAACTTAGAATCAAATATACTCACTGATTATGATGTATTAAGCCTAAAGGATGTTAATTTATTCTAGATGACCAAGTTCCAAACCACCGTGATGAATTTTGGATCAAATGGTTCAACAGACAACAAGTGAAATGGTAATCCAAAGGATTTTGACTTTTTAACAAAAAGGGACTGGTTTTAATTGTTTCCCTGAGCTATTAGACCTTAGTGTGTCATACATCAGACAAGAACAATAACACACACACTCTCTAACCCAATCAAACAGCTTAACCCAAACACCCTTTATAGAAAGTGAAATCAAGTTTTTCACACCAAATCACTAAGTTAATCCTAAACACTGATTCCACAACTTATATTAGCATAAGATAAGACCAAATGAGCATAAATAATCAATGATCTAAGCATGAAACAAAGAAATGACCAATATGCTATTTTGACTGTTAAGCTAGAACTTTGAGCAACAATAAGATTTAGCAAACAAGCAAGCTACTTTAAGCAATTCTACAACTAAACAACACTGAAGAAGCACACAAACACAAATATTATCCAATTTTACCAACTTATTAAGTAAAAGAGAAAATTGGAACAAGAGCTTACAAATAAGCAATCCAGCTGAAAACTTAGAACAAGGACCCAAGATCAATCCTATANCTTGTCCCGTTAAAATTTATTTTTAATTAACCCGGTACCCGATAACGCTAAAATTACAAAACTATACACTAAACGGTACACCGTAAAAATAATATTGTACAAAAATTACACATAATCAACCCACCCCATGAGGTGGCCGGTTACATATGTGTCATAGGACACTTGTTCTTTTCTTAACACACACATAAAATCCCTATACACCTAACCTTAATCATACATGCAAAAGTTTATAAAAAAATTAGATCAAAATCTCTTTGTTTCTCCCTTGGTGTGCTCGACTACAATATCAAACAAGCAAGAACTCAAGATTTTTCAAGAACAAATATTTTTACAAGTGCTAGTTGTGATCTATTACAAGGTTTTGAAATATAAACCTATAGATTAGTAGGGTTTTATCCTTAAAAATTTCCTAATCATCCAAGTAAGTTTATCAAATTCTTTTCATAAATTTCACTAAATTTTATCAAGGTTCATGTATTTTTATAGTATATGTACAAGCATGTAAAAATCTATACCACTATATTTATATTTTATATCATTTTTATCATTAAAATGAAAAACAATTGAACCTATGGAGAAATGATTGAAAAACAATGTTAGGGAACCCATTACACCCTAAGAAGGTGTATGGTAGATTAAGAGTGGTTTGGTGGTTGATTGGATGGATTTGGATAAGTAGTTAACTAGAAAAATCACATTTTTGACACTATTAGAAAGTTGCTGTCCATTTTTGCAAAACGTGGAAAGACCAGGGTTTCTGGGTAATTTTGGCTTAAAGATTCAGAAAATACATTCAAAGACGAAAACATGGCCGCTTGAACCACTAAAAACGGACTTACGACGAAAAAGATATGCCAAAAACAAGATATACTAAATATATATATTTTCTGAAAAATATGTTGCTGATGTACGAATTTCATTAACCAAAAACGAGCTTTAGACCTTGTCAAAACATACCAAACTGTTGAAAATATGTTAGTATACCTTTTTACCTTTTCGGAGATATAAAGAACTAGAGAAACGGACTTATAACGAATTAGTTATGAATTTTCAAAGATATATGTTTACTAAAAATTTCCATCAGCACTAACACTTAGTATATTCTAAGTCTGCCCAGAAAACTTGCAAACACCCATGTTGGGAGCCATTTTCCCATCCATAGACTCATTTATGGAGTCGGGACACCAAGGAACAAAAGTTAGAGCACCTGGCCTAGTTTTCAAATCAAAAAGCCGTTTGTCATTTG
>LBNU01038202.1:12101-34990 GCA_014162995.1 Artemisia annua | reverse complement strand
TTGGTGTGGGTATAGATTAGGATTAGTCTAGGTTTGGGTTTGGTTGAAGTTTTGTAGCCGAGAGTGGGTTTTGGCTAGAGTTGGATTCGTTATCATTGTCCTTGTTGTTTCTTGTTGGTGTTCTTCTGGTGTTGTCGAGAACTAAGGCCGAGACCACTAGGGTCTCGGCAAAGGCTGTTGTTGTTATGTTGATGTTGAAGTTGGGATTGGTAGCTAGGTCTAGGATTGGTTTCAGATTTATTATTCGTGGTGGTATTCTTGTGATGTTGTCATTGTGTTGTTGCTGTTACTGGACATGGACCAAGGTCCTGGTTGTGTTGCCCGAGAGGTAGAGCCGAGACCACTAGGGTCTCGGCAAGTGGGATTGTAGTTGAGTTGTTGTGATTATGGTGCCGTGAGTTAGTAGATGGAGTAGGATTAAGTGTTGAAGTTGTGATTTGGGTTGCGGATATTGGTTAGGAGTATTTGCGATGCTTGTGTTGGTTTGAGCGTGTCGGGCGTCACCTAGACTTGCTAGTCTCGTGTGATCCCGACGAGCCGAATTACACTTATATTGTTGATGTTGATTATTAGACCATGATAAAAGTGAACTCGAAACGTGACATAATTCGAAGAATATAATATTGTTGAGACGATTAATGACACACTTATATAATAGTTGACTTTAAATATTAACTAACGATTTAAGATTTGTTACTTAATATTTATAAGTTAACGATAATATTAAATGACGTTAAGAAGTTATATAATGTTTTCTAATTAATAAGGAATATTAAGCGACGTTAAAACGTTAATTAATATTTCTAAATTAGAAAGAAAACGTTAAATAACTAAAACGACGATATTTAATAATTTATGGAATTAATAAATGAAACGGTATTTAATTTGTTACTAACGAGTTATTAATCGTTTCGAGGACACGTTTATCGAGACTTACCATTTTGGGAAACGTGAGGTTTAGATTACCTTGGTGTCGAGTTACGGATTGGTTAATATTAATATTATCATTCGACACGATTAACGAACTAGTTGAATTGTTATATTAAATTAGTATGCAACGAGCGTGTCGAGAGAGAATATTAATAGATGACCCATCCTACGACTTACTATATCCTTACTAAGTATGAGTTAACTATGAATTAACAAGTACATTGATGGAATTGTTGGGCTATCGTATTAGCAAATACGATAAGTATCCAATAATTCGTACGATTTCTCGTGTTAAGTCTTGGTTACTTGAGGTTTGACTTTGACCATAAGGTTGACCTAGTAGACCATTTAAGTATGATTGTTTTGGATGGATGATGTAGTTCGACCCGGATGTTTCGTATTGAGTTTTGACTCGTTTTGATTAAAGTCGAACATTTTTCACCTCTTGGTGTGAGTATTCTCGAGTCTTGTCTCGATTCTTGTTGGCTTCGCTTGTTTAAGTATTGGCGTGAGTTCACTTGAGTATATGTCGTGTTCTCACCACACACACACACAACGATACCAAACGCAAACACAAACATTATTGAACGGATAACGAATAAGTTGACGACGTAAGATTTGGGTAATACATGGGAGCAATTATCTTATGGAGATTTGGTTCGTTGCTGAGGAGTTCGTATTGGGATAAGCCTTGCTTATAGAAAACTTCGTCGGTTTCGTACCAATCTTTGGAACATTGTTGTGATTTACTCTTGATGCCAAGTTGTGTCCGTTGTGATTCTTGCATTGCTGTGGCTAAGGTGAGTTCATAGCCCCCTTCTTTTAAATAAGTTTTCATAACTATTTGGGGGAGAATACATGCTCTTTTACTAAATGAAATGATTGCTTACTTGAATACGTGAACGATTTGATTAAGTTGAATGATTGAATGATTGAGTTGAATGATTGATTGATTGATTGATTGAGTGATTTATCGAAGTATTTAAATTAAGTATTTGAAGGCATTATGTGCTTGCCTGTTTATATGAGAGCTTTCTAGCTCAAACTGTTTTCTTGGACCTGCTACTACAAATTGTTTTGCTATTGTGTGGACTAGTTTTAGGGTAGACGGAGGTAGTCGTTGACCTAGAGCTAGGGCATTTGACCCTAGTTTGGAATAGACGCTATCGCGGCCTAGATTTGGGGCAGTCTTGGGTGTTTCCTTGCTGTAGCCTGACTAGTGACCGCTGAATTCATCTTTCCTAAGATGATAAACGATTGATTGATTGAGATTGAGATTGTGATTGTGATTGTGAGTCTACACCTACTCTAGTTACACATAGCACTAAAACCTTTCAGGTCCCAAACTGTTTTTTTTTGTAACTTAAACTCTATGGACTCACCAGCGTAAGCTGACCTTTAGCGTGTATTCTCAGGTTTAAGGCGTTAGCTCACTAATTGAAGGCGCTTGGCAAAAGGGCATGGTCATAGGCGACTCTGATGAACATTTGGGACTACTTCAATTATTTTATGGGCCTATTTCCGCACTATTTTTATCATGTAAACTTTATGTCTTACATGACAACTTTTATTTTATATTAATGAAATAAAAACCATTCTTTGCGCCTTGTGTTGTGATACCAATTTAGTAGCACCCCAATGCATGTATGCTTTCGCTAGACCCGAATTTTGGGGGTGTTACAATATACCACAGATGATTCATTTCAATCACCACTTCCAACTAGAAATTAAACAACATTTCACAATCCAGCCATTTATTGAAAGACAATAAAGAAACTATGGCACTCATAACAATAACAATTAATATAACTTTAGGATATTATGAAATTCAAGATAATAGTGTTGGTGAGGGTGGTAGTGATGTTGTTGTTGCCAGTGGCATTGACGACATTGTTGTTGGTGGCATTGATGACGGTGTTGTTGGTGGGAGTGATGGCGCTGTTGTTGGTGGGAGTGATGGCGTTGTTGTTGGTGGTTGTTGTAATAGTGATGGTGTGGGTGTTAGAGATGACGTTGTTGTCGGTGGCATTGATGGCTTTGTTGTTGGTGGCATTAATTGCGCTGTTGTTGGTGGGAGTGATGGCGCTGTTGTTGGTGGTCGTTGTAAAAGTGATGGTGTGGGTGGTAGTGATGACGTTGTTGTCGATGGCATTGATGGCTTTGTTGTTGGTGGCATTGATTGCGCTGTTGTTGTTGGGAGTGATGGCACTGTTGTTGGTGATTGTTGTAATAGTGTTGGTGTGGGTGGTAGTGATGACCAGTGTTGTAATATCGGGGTTGACCTGGCTGGTTGAATTGTGAACCGGTCGGGTGACTGGAAGCCGGTTTTGAGTGAAAAACCCGGTTGAACCGTTACCCGGTGGCTTGACCGGGTCAGTTAAAAAACAGGTTTTTAAATCCGGTGGCTTAACTGAGTCAGTTAAAAAACAGGTTTTTAAAATATTGGTGATGACACTGTTGTTGGTGGCAGTGATAGCGCTGGCTTGATAATGATGACCAAGAAATATTTGAGAAACAAAGACCAAAAGTATTAGTTTTTGAGGACACTTTTCCATCTTTATTTCTTATCCAAAGTTTATGATTTTGTTCCAACTGGCTACTTGCTGCATATATATCAACGAGAGGTATGATCCTGTTGATCTACATCGAGTCATATAAAATAATATATAAAATTTTGACTTCACATTGACAAGTAGTCTGATTTAATATTGGTTACACATTGACTTCAAAGAGTCATGTAAAATAATATAAAAATTGACTTCGCACCAAAACATCCATCAATATTGAATATTTTCTTCGATATTCGATATTGAATTATACGTTTTCTTTTGGATTTCACGTAGGAATAAGAAGTTCGAGTGCTAGGTTGATTGGTGCAAAGGTTCAACTTTCACGTGACTGCTACGAAGGCCGGATTTGGGCCTGTGCAGAGTGGGCAACTGCACAAGGCCCAACATTCTTAAGGGGCCTTAAAGTATGTTCAAAACTTGGGTAACAAACACAAGAAACGAAATCTAAAAACCGAACAAAAAAAAAAAAAAAAGAAAAAAAAACAAATCGAATTAAATATTCTAAATATTCGATTTTCGGTTTGGATATGGTTTTGTCAATCTAAACCGGAAAACAAATTCATATTAATTATATTCTAGTATAATTTTAAGCTTGAAATAATTTATTTATTTATTTTTTATTTGCTACAAATCTTTATAATTAAATTTAAAAAAATACATATATAAATGCTGTAATTCGGGTCAACCCGAAAACTTAACCGAATTGAAGTTTAGTTTTCGGTTCGGTTCAGCTTTACCCAAAAAGAATTTAACCGAATTAATCAAACCAAATAACCTGATAACTGAAGCAATGAACACCCCTATTTTTGTGTATTACTATAGAACAACCCAAGATTTTAAGCCCAATTTGTGTATAATTTCTCTAAAATGAATCAGCGGAATTTGAACCAGAAATTTAAATCACAAACACTTTCAAACTTAAATTGATGATATTGTCATTCACTAAAATAGCCAATACTGTTAATTCCAAAAGTTGACTTGCAACTATTTTAGTTCAAATTCCCATGTTTAATCATGAACTCGTGATTGGTATCCAACCAGTGTATCTAAATCTCAGTGTATCTATGTTTTCGCACAAGGTCTTCGTTTGCTCAGCTAACGGGTCAAAACCATAGAGAGAGGATCTCGAAAAAAAAGAATCTATGGACCATTTTCGTTAAACCTGACAAACCACAGGGACCATTTAAGTAATTAACTCATATATTTATGTGTATGAATCAAATTGATATGTGCACATATGAACTCCTTTGCGGAATACTGAAAGTTACATATAGTTGAAACTATTATCCACTTGGACTAGTGTCAAAGTGGGAAGTTCAGCAAGTGGGATTTTGACCTTCTGTCAACTCCTTAAATGTTTCTTGGATTCCATTAGTCGACATTATTTTTATTACAAGGTCTGTGTAATTATGAAACTAAAACAATAGCTTAAATTAGCAAGTCAGTAGCTAAATTTCATATTTTACCAATGATTTTAGTGACATGGGTCAGCATCAACCATTAAAAGGGGCAATGCAAATTGATTCAATGGAGAATATGAGTAATGTTACATTAGCCGGTTATGAAATGAAACTGAAACATGTGCAAGTCGTGCTCGGTTTTTTTTTGGAGCCTTTACTTAAGAAACTGGTACGGTAAGTCTATCACAATGTTGTTGCCTGTAAATAAGTCACCAAAACTAAAGAGAAATAGCCTTATGCATCTGTAGAGATTCCAACGGCCCAGCATCTCACCAAGTCAATCAGCCCACCAAGCTTATATGTTAACTTTGAGATTATAGTTCTACCGATGTGGGATTGGGTTTGTACACCCAACAATCCTCCCCTCAAACCCAAACCACCATGGGCCTCCCCTTCGACTATAGCCACGATCCCACCTTTTCCATACCGCCGACCTTTACCATCGGAACACACCGCCTTTTACCGGCTTCCTTTCGGTACAAGGTTTACCGGGATCCACTAATACCGTCGAACCGGGGTTTAATCGAGGAACACCATCCACATCATCACTGGGCCCAACCTGGCTCTGATACCACTTGTGAAGATTCCAACGGCCCACAATCTCACCAAGTCCATCATATAAGCCCAACTGAGGTTCCATTCTAAAACCAATTGGTGATAGAAGGAGTAGCCCACCAAGCTTATATGTTAACTTTGAGATTATAGTTCTACCGATGTGGGATTGGGTTTGTACACCCAACAGCATCAGTAACGCTTCTGAAATGAGAAGTTTAGGTAGACTAAAACAAGTGTGACATAATGCAATATTGCAATGGATACTATGAAACTATAAATATACAGAATTTCATATTGAGAATCATAAATAAGAAAAGTTAAGACATTAATTCACTAAATTTACATTAGTGATTCACTATTTTGTGAATCAGCTCAAATATATATTTTTTGAATCCAAGTTATAAATAGATAGCAATGGATTTTGATTTTGAGCAGAACGAGTTCAACTTCAACATTGATGAGAAGTCAGATTCAAAAGTTAACTTAAGGATATTATGAAGTTCATCTCAAAGGTGGTGTTGGTTTGTTGCCGAAACTAGGACCATGGCTGAGCATTGGCGCTGGTGGAGACGAAGCTGTTCTTAGCTTTCTTTGAATCTTCGAATCCATGAATTTATGTTTCCAAGCTTGAACCAACTTCCTCGATTGTTGAGTACATATAATGCCATTGTCTAATTGGGCACACCTTAAAATAGTTAATAAAGTAACAAAAGAGGCATATAGACATTATAAATTGCAAGGCTTTGTATTTTGAATTAACTGTGGCATACTGTAGTCTGTTATACTTTGACAAAAAAAGTAGTCAGTTTGCAGCAATGAAATTGCGATTATAATGATTGACTAAATGATTAACACACGGAACAGTGATCGCTTACCTGCAACGGCAGCATTGGCGTAATGATGATCAAGTGACAATAGGAATACAAACGCCAACAGTATCAGTTTTTCAGAAAACTTTTCCATATATCTTTTGCGTATGTTTCATAAAAATAACTTCATAGGTTGAGTTTTATATATGTACAAATTAATGAGAAGTGTACATAGGGGAAACTGGAAGCAACCATGCATTTGGTTTTATCCACTTTCATTACTTTAGCATGTGGGCTCTGGTCAACTCTGAACTTTGAATGTTTCATCGTATTTCACTTTTTTAGCACATTTAACTTGTTTGAAAATATCTTTGTAAAGGTAGAACTCACGTTAAAGAAGTTTATGATTATATAAGACTAAGAGTTTTGCCTTTTAATTCGGGGATTAAGCACTTGTTTTTCAAAATTAAAATCAGAGATAATTGGTAAAAATGTTTTTTTATTTATTAACTCAAACACTTTATACTCGTAATACTTAATTGCATAATGTAGATGACTTGATTGATTACATTAGAATACTGAATTCACATTGGTTACAAAAACCAAGAAGTCTGCTAGTCATGTGCTTCCATCAAGGCCAAAGAGTTGAAACCTGTTCAAAGTTGGCTAGCTAGCACTTCTAGTGAGTTCACACAGTACTAACTTTGTGATCTGATCTTCATGAGATGTGTAACATGGTTACATGGGTTACTATCACCTCAGCCTCAAAGAATGACTGGGCTGTGAATTAACAGCACTTGACATCCCAATAGAATTGTTTCAGCCGAGTATTATTACTTGAATTGCATACTGATTCATGCATCCACAATCTCGTTTTGGCGACTGGTATGACTTGAGACTATCAAATGAAAATATTTCTTTGAAATTGAGGCAGTCTGCTGGATCCTCTGGCTTTAAAAGAACATGCAACTGACAGGAGTTCCAAAGCACTTTGAGAGCAGTATGCAATTCAAGCTTTTTAAATCCTTATTGTTGCAAATGTTGAGACAGTATGCAATTCAAGTATTTTAAATCCTTATCGTTGCAAATGTTGAGACAGTATGCAATTCAAGTTTTTTAAATCCTTATCGTTGCAAATGTGCATATGCTTCGCCTGTCTTGTGTGCATACTATATTTCCTATGGGCCTTGGTGACTATTGTGTATATAGCTATTCCTAACACTACCCCACTCACATATGAATTGCTGCCAGCAACTCTATTGTGCATATACTTCATTCAAAAGCACACGGGAAAATGCATAATTAGTTCGGTAAGCTCCAACCTTGCATTCAGATTATGCAATCCGTGATTCAAAGATGTGGAAGGAATATAGTGAATGACTTATGACTTGTCCGCAAGTCAAGACATGTGACCTTTCCATTGGGTATTTATTATACGTTTACATGAACAATTATTTAGTTCCGTGTAATGTTTATAACTAAACCTCTACGTTTTGGTTCATAGAAGTCCAATATGATATTGCAAACTACTGTTTTTTAAAGGCTGATAATTTTCTTAAAAGGGATCAATGAGCTAAAAAGCAATTACATGAGATTGTTACAAATAGAAAGTGGATCAATGATCCAATCATACCAATCAATGCGTAATTTAGAGTTCTTATGAGCAATTCAACCATACGATAGAGTCTTGATATCATCTCAGTGGGTATGATGTTGCAAATTATACATTAATGTAACACATGTACTAGATTTTACCCTTGATACTTAATAGAGTATGTTTTCTTAAATAATATTTCATCCATCATAGGATACTAAATCATTATGTATTACAGCAGTTTGTTCCAGTTGAGATAAAACATTGGGACCTGCAGAACGATGTTAAGTACCAGAACAGAAATTTGGTTTCACTCAAATCTGGATTACTGAAACTACATGGCCTAGAATTTATTAGATATCGGTAATCTCACACCAGTAAATCCGGATTACCGAAACAACAATGCCACCGGCAACAACGTCATCACTACCACCCTCACCAATACTATTACCTTGAATATCATAATATTCTAAAGTTATATTAATTGTTATTGCTATGAGTGCCATAGTTTCTTTATTGTCTTTCAATAAGTGGCCGGATTGTGAAATATTTTTGAATTTCTAGTTGGAAGTGGTGATCGAAATGAATCATCTGTGGTCTATTGTTTCTACTATCTTATGTTTCTAGAGTAAGTACCATATAATGGCATAATAAAATGGTTGAAAACTGCTTTGTGGACGTTATAAAAGAATACAATACATACTAGCATTAATTTGGTTTCAAGTCTTGATCGAGTGCAAACGTTTATTAAGTTTACTTATTAAGGCATGTAATTGTAGAAACATTAGACCACAGATGATTCATTTCGATCACCACTTCCAACTAGAAATTGTAAAGTATTTTACAATCTGGCCACTTATTGAAAGACAATAAAGAAACTATGACACTCATAACAATAACAATTAATATAACTTTAGAATATTATGATATTCAAGGTAATAGTGTTGGTGAGGTTGGTAGTGATGACGTTGTTGCCTGTGGCATTGATGACATTGTTGTTGGTGGCAATGATGGTGCTGTTCTTGGTGGTTGTTGTAATAGTGATGGTGTGGGTGTTAGTGATGACGTTATTGCCGGTGGCATTGATTGCGTTGTTGGTGAGAGTGATGGCGCTGTTGTAATAGTGTTGGTGTTGGTGGGAGTGATGGCACTGTTGTTGGTGGTTGTTGTAATAGTGTTGGTGGGCCGGTTGAACCGTGAACCGGTCGGGTGGCCGGTAGCCGGTTTTGAGCAAAAGATTTTGGTTGAACCGACGGTTAAACCGTTACCCGGTGGCATGACTGGTTTTTAAAAGATTGGTAATGACCCTGTTGTTGGGGGCAGTGATGGCGTTGGCTTGATGATGATGACCAAGAAATAATAGAAAGAAAGACCAAAAGTATTTTGAGGACACTTTTCCATCTTCATTTCTTATCCAGTGTATGATTTTGTTCCAACTAGCTACGTGTCGCATATATATCATCGAGAGGTATGACCTGTTGACCTACATCCAGTCATATAAAATAATATAAAAATTTGACTTCACATTGACTATCTGATTTAATATTGGTTACACATTGACTTCAAAGTCATATATAATAATATAAAAATAGACTTCGCACCAAAACGTCCATCAATATCGGATATTTTCTTCGAGATTGAATTATACATTTTCTATTGGATTTCACATAGGAACAAGAAGTTCTAGTGCTCGGTTGATTGGTGCAAAACCTTTACGTGACTGTTGTTGCGAAAGCCGGATTTGGGCCAGTGCAAATGGGCAACTGAGCAGGGCCCAACGTCAGCCTCAAAATATATTTTTGTGTAGGGGTGTTTAGAATTTGGGTAATACCTATAGGAACCGAAACCAAAACCGAACAAAAAAAAATCAAACTGAATTAGATATTCGATTTTCGGTTTGAATATGGTTTTAGAAATTTAAACTGAAAACTGAATTCATATAAATTATATTCTAGTATAATTTTAATCTTGAAATAATTTTTTGCTAAAATTCTTTATAACTAAATTAAAATATATACTTTTTTTATGACACACTAAGTTTCATTATAGGGCAAATGATTGAAAAAAGTATTATACTTGTCACCATTTTCTATTCGGTAACTCTAAATCTTTCGATAAAATAACACTTTTGGATAGTCAGTTTAGTTTCAGGTACTGCAACAAGTGTGATTTTTATTATCTTATTATTAAAAAATGTTATTCTATATTTAAAAAATCAAATTATGGTTACCAGAGCTTCAAACAACACATGTCAATAAAAATTTTATTGTTAGTGATTATTAGTTACCAATAATACCATAAGACCTTAATATGATTATCACGTGATCAAAAGATTAATTACAGTTGAGAATGTCAAATGCAAGCTAATGTGTATTTTTATGTGAAAAACCAACTCCAATACATTATTCAGATAGCAAAGTTTGGAATGCATTGATGTGGGTGGCAAGATGCAAACATTACATATCCTCTTTTGTTTCAGGTTATTGCAATCAGATATGCTATAATCTTGACAACAAGATCACTGAAGTTGGATTAGGAAATGTGGGCAATACGAGTTTTGCCTATTTTGTTTTTTCCTATTACATCATGGGCGCTGTATTCCGGACTTAAAAGCCTCACAGGAGTGTGTAAGTTCCCTCCAAAATTATGATTTTTTTTACCTTCATCCTAATATTTGTTGGTCTGGTCTGTAATTATAAAGTTACTTTACTTGATTTAGTATCTAATAGTTTAGGACTTATTTGACCGCCAATTCCATGAGTGTGTATGCTTCTCATTATAGGCGAGCACAAGGTTCAGAGAACTTTAGAGAGCCTTTGAGCCGAACGGCAAAAGAATATCGACGAATTTAAAGAGAGGACTAATTATTACAACACCCAACAATTACTCTTGAATCTTTACTCTCATTACCATATATCTTTGTATCACACATCAATTTGGGTCAAAATGGGTAGAATTTATACACCAACTGGTTCAGTGACCCGTTTACATTTTATTTTGACAATAATTGTAATAATACTCCAATTATTTTTATCGTAATTGAGAATGTTACATCACTTGATTATGCCATTGACCACTTTTAACCTGCTTGATATATCTGCATTTTAGTTAATACTTCGTATATCAAGATTTACCTGCTTGATATATCTGCATTTTAGTTAATACTTCGTATATCAAGATTTACCAGCTTCACACATTTAGGATCAAGGTAGACCTCAAATCACCCAATTTTCACATAAATGGATTGAAATTGCCACCCATGCCTAAACATTAAAATCATATCCAGTTCACATTTTTTTGTCAAAATAGGCATGTTTGGTTTGAAAAGTTGGAAGAACCCACTATATAAAGTTGGAAATGGAGGGACAATGAGGTTGCAGCTCTCTTACACGAGAGGGGATGAAGGGTGTGGCGTATGCGGTTTGAAGAAGGGCTTTAACTTGAAAGGAGGCGTCGTTGGCTCAATGCTGGGTTAGTTGTTTCCTTTTAAATTGACAAATAACAAGTATTTGAATCTTAGTTTCTATCTACCTTTGCTATTAACCTTATGATTTTCTACCTAGAACTTACATACATCATCATATCTAAGAATAAAAATGAATATTTCTGAATTAAATTGAGTTGAGAAAAACTCCATAGTTGATGTCTTGATAATATATGCAATTTAAAGAATTTTTTATGGGAACCACATTAACATGTCTCGATCAACTTTCAGGATTTGCTAAAGTAAAAATAAAACTTAAAATCTAACTGCCACGAAGACTAAATTATGCATAAAGAATCACAGTATTTGCCACTAAAACACAATAACACCCACATAATTATGCACGAAGCAATACCAAAATTCTGCACCAAACAACCACAAATTCTGCACATAAGATGTTTGGACACAAATGTTTAGATGTCAGTTACGCTTATTCTTTATTAGATTTGTTATAAGCTTAAAAATAGATTAGACCTACACCTACTGAGAGGATTGTGTGCTGAGTAAAGCTCATGGGTTGAAGTATAGCAACATCATGCATGTATTTTTTTTATTTTTTTTTTATTTTTTATTTTTTTTTGATAATTTTGGCACAAATACAACATATATAATTGAAATCACTCAAAATATTACATATTACAGGTGGTTCATGGCACATAGCTTCATGGCTGGTTAAGCTGTTTGTATTTGTGTTTCTTTTGGGTCGTTTGTCATTGTTTATTGGGTGTTTGGGATTGCATATTTTATTTTTCTTTTAAAAACCAGTAACCTTTATTACTATTTGAATTGTTTTTATATGCTTATTTTACTGCCAAATACACACTTTTATCTGCTTATTTTGATTCCTTTTAGGATGTTTTCGGTTATTTGTAGGAAAAGGGGTCATGGGTCAAAATCGGGTAAGAAAGATTTGATACCAAAGGGAAAAATATTAATGCAGTGAAATTTTTATGTGTAACTAAGAAGGAAGTAACATGTTTGATGAAAGACTCCCACAAGGAATTCATATTGCTTATGAGGAGCTGTAGGAGAGTGAGGAGTTTGTTATTCATTGTTATGAACTAGATAGGCTCGATTGCTCGAAGAACTTGAGAAGAAATATGATGTAATGTTTATGTATATGTTGAGCTTGATGTTGGTATTGATATTCATATTCATGTTGATACGATGTTTAAAGTGCTCTTACGGTGCCACAAGATGATGAAGAAGGGAAGGAAAAAGAAGAAAACGTTGAACATGGTGATGAAGATGGTGATACGATTCGTGTCACGAGGTCAAGTGGTTGCTTTGATAGTACTGGATGTTGTNTATGATGTAATGTTTATGTATATGTTGAGCTTGATGTTGGTATTGATATTCATATTCATGTTGATACGATGTTTAAAGTGCTCTTACGGTGCCACAAGATGATGAAGAAGGGAAGGAAAAAGAAGAAAACGTTGAACATGGTGATGAAGATGGTGATACGATTCGTGTCACGAGGTCAAGTGGTTGCTTTGATAGTACTGGATGTTGTTGTGTTTAGGTTGTGCCAGACTGTTATAATTTGCAGTGGTTGTTTATTTGTGTTACATTATTGGTTAAAAAAATCCACGAGTTAAGTGAACTTAAAGTCCCTCTAAATAACGCATATTTCCTTTACCAATGTAATAAAACAATGACAGAGAAAACTGCTCGTCAAAGGGGTCTTCTATTGACAACTAAAATTGGTAAATGTTATTTACATATTTCTACCCCAACCATGTCACCAAAAGTCATCATGTTGTAGTCGGACAAACGCAAGACAGATACACAATAAGTCTACAAGGTTACAAGTATATTTTAACGTGATTTGAAGGACATAAAAGGTTCATTACTCATTTTGCAGGCAAAACATCACTATGAGCTCCAACTATTCAGGTTCTTTATTCTAACAAAATTTACATTATTGAAAATAACCTATTTATTTTTTAATACATAAAAATACAATATTGAAAAATTTTAAGTAAAACTCGTGCGTGCACGGGCATTTGCTTTATTATATAAATAAAAGAATCGCATATAGAATCTGTTGGTGGTAAAAAGATTGGGACAAGTTTTTGAAAACTTTAGTAATTTTATTGGTATTAGCACGACAACTTTTAATCACTAAACAATCTAATAGTTTATTCAAATCTAATAAAAATCGTAAGTTTAAAGGATTTCTAACAACACATACTCGAGCTATCTTAATCGTATATCTTGGTTTATAAAATTTCGTGTAAAAACTTATTGAAAATAGAACCCTGTATAACCACTAACTACGTCATCAAAAAAATAATTAAAACCCGAAATTAAAAATAATAATTTATTTAAAAGATTAGAAAAAACCCCGCGCGTGCGTGGGCATTATATCTAGTATATAATAATATAAAAATTGACTTCGTACCAAAACGTCCATCAATATCGGATATTTTCTTCGAGATTGAATTATACATTTTCTATTGGATTTCACATAGGAACAAGAAGTTCTAGTGCTCGGTTGATTGGTGCAAAACCTTTACGTGACTGTTGTTGCGAAAGCCGGATTTGGGCCAGTGCAAATGGGCAACTGAGCAGGGCCCAACGTCAGCCTCAAAATATATTTTTTTTGTAGGGGTGTTTAGAATTTGGGTAATACCTATAGGAACTGAAATCAAAACCAAACAAAAAAAATCAAACTGAATTAGATATTTGATTTTCGGTTTGAATATGGTTTTGGAAATCTAAACTGAAAACTGAATTCATATAAATTATATTCTAGTATAATTTTAAGCTTGAAATAATTTTTTGCTAAAATTCTTTATAACTAAACTAGTTATAATGCCCGCGCACGGGCGGGTTTTTTTAAAATTTTTTTGAATGATCTAATAATTTAATTTTTATTTTGTTTGATTTATGATTTTTAATTGTAGTTTTTTATAATTAAAGATAATCATTTAAAAAGTTTAATCCTTATTAGTTGCATCTTATCTATATTTTTTGTATTTATCTTCCACTTGTATAGTATATCAACAAAACAAATTTAAAAACTTAAAAATATTCTTTTTTTTTTTTCAAAATATTACCTAATAAGGAAATATTTTTTTTTTTCAAAATGAAAAAGTACCCACTAGGGGTTTTGTTTTATTATATAAAAAAGATTAAAATATATACTTTTTTTTTTATGACACACTAAGTTTCATTATAGGGCAAATGATTGAAAAATGTATTATACTTGTCACCATTTTCTTTTGTGGGTAGCGAACAAAATTTTTTATTTTTGCGGATACTTTTCTTTCAAATTCATCCTTTTTAGGGTACTATGTGACATTTTTGACTTTATGGGGAAAAAAATTTCTATTAGCTAATAGGGGCAAAAATGTCCAAAAATTTCGCAAAATACCCTAAAAAAGATGAATTAGAAAGAAAAGTAAGCAAAAAAAAAAAAAAAAAAAAAAAAAAAANAAGAAAAAAATTAGGATTGAACTTATATATATCACTAGGTTTAGGGTTACTTAGTGGGTTTATTGTTTGGGCCAAAATAGATTAGAGTTTATAATTTTTGGGCTGAATCAATTTCATTATGGGATTGTTGGTATTAGTACTATTTGGTGGAAGTTTTATGTGTTATAATTTATTTTGTGAGAATTTTGGTTTAATATGTACTAAAAAATTAAAAATTAAGATCATTCAGACATTTATAAAAAAAACAAGCAATATTATTTTATTCAGATTCAGACTTTATAACCGCATCTTACTAGTAAGATATGGTAGTCAGATTAAAACCCAAAAGATCTTAATAAAAAAAACACATCCTTACATGTTTCTAGAGGAGCTTAATTACATGTTTCTTTAAAAGCATATCTACATGTCTCTACAAAACATTGTTTACGGCTTGTGTTTTGAAGAAATATATTTACTGCATTCGTGGTTGGAATTCGAAGAAAAAAGCTAGGCTGCTAGAATCATTAATAGAGACAAAACGTATACATGTTATTGATCTATTTGTAGGGAATGTGAATTGTGTGTATTCCATAAACGAGAGTCGGTACATAATATACATTACAAGAGAATAATCTAGAACCGGGCTTGAGCCCAATACACAAATGTAAATATACAAACTAACAGATATACGGGCTAACACTCCCCCGCAGTTGGAGCGGGAGGCTTGCGGACGCTCAAGCTGGACCGAAATTCTTCAAACAATGCAGGAGGCAATCCCTTAGTAAAAATATCAGTACCCACAAAAGAAAATGATGGCAAATATGATACTTTTTTTAATCATTTGCCCTTCATTATATGTTTATAGTGACACACAAAAAAATTTGACACATAATTTGTAGCGTAACATTAAATTTCTTATTACATGTATGGTGACATAGTACCCCTCTTATGATTGTTTTCTTTTGAGTCCACGTTGTTTGATGTGAGTTGGAACGAAACAAAGAAAGGAAGTGACACAATGTTATACTTCTTTCTTTATATTCGAAAAGGTTACACCTTTGATAGATCTATGATGACAGTTGTCTTTCGTTTGCTTGACCTTCGAGTCTTGTAATCTCTTAGTAGATGTAAACGAAAGCATTTCTGAGATCTTGTTCATGATTAAATTCGAGTCTTAGTTGGTGAAATGGAGATGGGATTTAGGTAGATTTGAAGTTATTGGTTGTGGGATTAGGATAAATGGATTTGATGTGTGATGTTTCTTATGGTCCGGTTTTGGCTTGGTTGTGAGTCTTCTTTTTCCTTTCCGTTTTCTATTAGAGCATATGCACTAGTGATGTTATAATACTGAATTCACATGAGTCTTTGGTATTTTAGATTGTTGTCAACATGGCCTTCTCCTTCATTTTTTTTGGTCACTTTTCGAGCAACTTGTTCGAAACTTTGAACCTTGTTCGAAAGTTCTGTGCTAGTTCGAAACTTTGCACAAAAGCTAGCTCGAAAAGCTTGCACTAATGCTTGTTCGAAATTAGTTAGAGCTTGTTCGACGTATCTTTACAAGATACTCAAAATTTGGCATGAAGCTTGCTAGAAAGTTTACTCGAAAACCTTGTTCGAAAATTTAGGGTTTTGGTTGTTCGAAAATTTCTTTACAAGAAATTCTGATAATTTCTCCGGCGTCTTTTCCGATCATAAATTCTGACCATGTTTCCAGATTATGACCATGATTTTCAGGGTATGGAACAAAGATAGTCACAAAATGATAATGGCAACATAAACTGTTATGGAAAAAAAGTGACACAAAAGCAGTTTTTGTAATCCTGATAAAGCACAATAGACTGTTTTGACCATTTTGGATACATAAAATAGATGAATAAGAAACTGTTTACCACTTTTAGAGATAAGAAAACTTTTATTTATTTATTTGGTTCGGGAGGTCTGGACTGATCAAACATGGTGAAAGTATACATGTTTCTAGTGAGAGAAAGTAGAGAGAGTGTGGAGAACAAAAGATATTTTATTGATAAGAAGAAAACAATACAATGACCTAATGATTTCACACACCCATCATGGAGAGTCATGAGGGGTATTTATAGGCTCAACACATTATAAGTTTGCCAAATGTACATAAGTAGTCCTTATGGGCACAACTTGCTACATATCTAGTCCAATTCACTTGTGTGACGTTACCTTTATAAAGAAGCGAGGCTAACAAACTCTATCTTGCTAACAAAACAGGATTACGAGAGAAAAAAGCTAAATGAAAGAATCGCCAAATTATCCGATGGAGTCGTTGTTATCTACATGAGTTTAGCTCTTTAATATTTTTATTTTAGCTCAATGTGGACGTGTCATCACCATAGCCACCGTTATTTTTGGATTTTTGTTAATTATAGTTGCCCACCATTATTTTAGAATTTTTGTTAATTATAGTTGATGGATAACATTTATTGGTGTCTCTTTTACTATAACAAAGGCACATGATTTAAACCTATAATGCAGCTGTACACAAGCTCTCATGCTAGCGTCTCTTTTACTATAACAAAGGCACATGATTGCAAATCAGACATGAATTCGTAGGATGATATTATCTTTGACGTATGCAAATGAGATGAAATTGTGGTGTGTATTATATTTTGGTAACTAGTGTAAGATTTTTCGAATAAGCAGCCTTCAATAATCAATTTCAAATTGTTTATTTATTGCAAATAATAATAATAATAATAATAATAATAATAATAATAATAATAATAATAATAATAATAATAATAATAATAAATAAATAAATAAATAAAATCTTGAACTTTTGACAACGTATATGTATTTCAAGGGTGTTTGGGATTAAATAACCAAATCAAATTATTTGATCCAAGTAATTGAAATAAGCTCTTTCGGCTATGTTTGGTACACAAGATTGTTGAGAGATTGTGCTTATTTTTTCAAAAAATAAGCTACTTAAAAAATAATCCTTGTTTGGCAGACATAACTTATAAGAGATTCTAAAAAAAATAATCTTCCATAATCTCTTAAAACCAAAGGTTACTTCATGTAGCTTATAAAAATAATCTCTTTTTATAATCTCCAGCACCAGCACCATCTCCAGCACCAGCACCAATTCCAGCAACAGTTACTTTCGCCAAACATACCCGTAATCAACTTCAAAGCTGAAGCGAAGCAGAATGGTGAGTTACATTTTCCTTCAAATTTAATATTCAAAAGGGCATATGACCATGTATATTAAGAAGCACTCCATATATAGTGACAAATGAGTTGTTGCAATGAAATCAAGAGGTTACGCTTACTATATATACATAGGGGAACTAAGTTTTATCTTTTTTACATGCCTCTCATACAACACAATAATTGGGGTCACTGGGCATTTATTGAAACATAATCCCTCATCACTCCATTATGAAGATTATTTATATTACACAAAATAGGCAGGTAATATTTGGTTTGTATTAAAACGGGTCAAGCTAACCCAAAATGTTGTTTTGTCCAAATACTCAATTTTAAAATGGAGTGTCAAGTATGATTTAAAAATTTATATCATTGCATTCATAATATTTTACTATAGGCAATATACAGGTTAGAAAATTGAGCGTTATGGATGTACCTCGTACCACAAAGCACGTTTGGATTTATGTTGAATCTAATGTGTCACTCCATGTAGCATCTAATCGACCCATTTAATTATAGTTTTTCTATCATTGTTATTTGTAGGTGTACTCAATTATATTGATAACTTTATCCTATTATATATTGTGAATATATATTTAAGAATTTTACACTTACCTGTTTGCCTTTACATTGTAGGTTTCTTCGTGTAAGTCATCATTGTTTAAAGCTAGGTTAGCAATTAAGTAATTTGAAGAAAACTAATCTTACGACTTTCATCTTATGTGTTTTAGATAAAACAATATACATATGACATCATTTATGCCATTTCTTAAATTTACAAGTATTATAAATCTTAAACTATTTACACTTTTAATATTTTTTTAAACTTATTAGGTGCTTGTGAAGAACAACAAATTTAGAGACGATGATGCATGTATGTTTATTATATTAATAGTTACAACCACAATTGTTTATAGGATCATTGGCTTATTACTTATTATTCATTTAAAAGAATAATGGAATATGTTTACGTTCGTTGTTGGTTATTACTATATCCACACACCTAACTTCTTAATGAATAATTTCTTTAAAAACACCGTGAATCCACGGGTCTGTAAGCTAGTGTAAAACATGTACAACACTTTTCCTTGATCCTAAATAGAGTATGTTTCCTTAAATATATCATCCATCATATTATATGATACTAAATCACTAAGTGCATTAATTAGTTTGTTCCAATTGAGATAAAACCTTGGAACCTGCAGAAACCATGCAATTAAGTACCAGAACAGAAGTTTGGTTTCGTTCAAATCTGGATTACCGAAACAACATGGCCTAGAATTTAGTAGAAATAGATAATCTCACACCAATAAACCTTAATAAGTAAACTTAATAAACGTTTACACTCGATCAAGACTTGAAACCAAATTAAAGCTAGTATATATAGTACGCTTTTATAACGTCCACAAAGCAGTTTCAACCTTTTTATTATGCCATTATATGGTACTTACTCTAGAAACATAAGGTAGTAGAAACAATATACCACAGATGATTCATTTCGATCACCACTTCCAACTAGATTTTCTGGGTAAATCTGCTGGAGGTGTCGGTGGTTGTTGTAATAGTGTTGGCGTTGGTGGCAGTGATGATGCTGATGTCGGTGTGGTTGGAGCTGGTGGTGGAGCTGCGCTGGAATTGGTGGTGGTGGTTGTAGTAGTGCTGGTATGGGTGGTTGTGATGACGTTGTTGCCGGTGGCATTGACGGCGTTGTTGTTGGTGGCAGTGATGGCACTGGCTTGATGATGATGATGATCAAGCAATAATAGAGAAACAAAGACCAAAAGTATTAGTTTTTGAGGATACTTTTCCATCTTTATTTCTTATACAAAGTGTATGATTTTGTTCCAACTAGCTACGTGCTGCATATATACCAAGGAGAGGCATGACCTGTTGATCTGCGCGCATCCAGTCATATAAAATAATATAAAATTTTGACTTCGCATTGACAAGTCTGATTTAATATTGGTTACACGTTGACTTCAAAGAGTCATGTAAAATAATATAAAAATTGACTTCGCACCAAAACGTCCATCAATTTAGGATATTTTCCTCAAGATTGAATTAAGCGTTTTCTTTTGAATTTCACATACGAATAAGAAGTTCGAGTGCAGCTGGGTTGATTGGTGCAAAGGTTCAACCTTCAGCTGACTGCTGCGTGTCCTTTGTTTGTTTCGTTCTTGCTGACAGGCTCGAGTCTGTCTCCTCCTTTGGTGGGTTGGGTTCGGGTGTTTGGCTCCTTGTATCATGCCTTATAGGAGTTATATAGGCAGTGGAGTTGCTGATGTTTTGTTGTTAATAAATATCTAAAAAAATTAAGTCCTCCGTTAAGTTCCTGTGTGTTCTTTCTATAATCTTCTTCTTTCGTGTTTACTCAGGAACTGTGATAAGAGAGGAGGTAGAGTTAACCCTTGAGAATGCTGGGAGTGAGGTATTACTGTACTAGGACCTGCTGCAAAGGTGGTACTCACCAAGGATACCACAACTATTGTTGGTGATGGCAATTCTATAAAACTTTTTTTCATATCCACTTAGAATAGGGTCTTTTTTTCTCCGGCTAATAGTGACAATAACTTCAACTCTATCTTGCAGGCAACAGAAAAGGACTACAAGAAAGAAAAGCTAAATGAAAGAATCGCCAAATTATCCGATGGAGTTGCTGTTATCCACGTGAGTCTTAGCTCTTTAATATTTTTATTTTAGCTCAATGTGGATGTGTCATCACCACAACCACCGTTATTTTAGGATTTTTGTTAATTATAGTTGCCCACCGTTATTTTAGGATTTCTGTTAATTATAGTTGTTGGATAACGTTTATTGGTGTCTCTTTTACTATAACAAAGGCACATGATTTAAACCTATAATGCAGCTATACGCAAGCTCTCATGCTAGCGTCTCTTTTACTATAACAAAGGCACATGATTGCAAATCAGACATGAATTCGTAGGATGATATTATCTTTGACGTAAGACATGAAACTGTGGTGTGTATTATATTTTGGTAACTAGTGTAAGATGTTTCGAATAAGCAGCCTTCAGTAATCAGCTTCAGTGTCTGGGATTAAATAACCAAATTAAATTATTTGATCCAAGTAATTGAAATAAGCTCTTTCGGATACATACTGTGAAGTAATCAACTACAAAGCTGAAGCGAAGCAGAATGGTGAGTTACATTTTCCTTCAAATTTAATTTTCAAAAGAGGGTATATGACCATGTATATTAAGAAGCACTTCATATATAGTAATGAATGAGTTGTTGCAATGAAATCAAGAGGTTATGCTTATTATATATACATAGGTGAACTAAGTTTTATCTCTCTTTTATATGCCTCTCATACAACACAATAATTGGGTCACTGGGCATTTATTGAAACATAATCCCTCATCACTCCATTATGAAGATTATTGATAGTACACAAAATGGGCAAGTAATATTTGGTGTGTATTAATTGTTGAAATATAGTTAAGTATTAACGTGTAAATGTCTAGAATCGAACGCGAGATCTCGGAATTGCACACGATACAAATGAGTATTAAGGAATAATAATAAATGTATTTTATATATTTATTATTAACACAAGAATTTAACGATCGTTAGTGTTGTCCGTTAAATGACTAACGACCGTTAGACGGACGAAGATAAAGAGAAAGTAATAATTGTGGATTAATGTGGTAAGTCAAGAAGGAATCCGGAACACCCTTTGGGGCTTCCAACCGATCGGGCCAAGGGGATGGGTAACCAATCCTGTCAAACTTGGACTCCAAAGATATCTAAAGCCTATAAATACAATTGGGATTTCTAGGTTTTCACATCTCTTTACACACAATTATCCCTAAACTTTTCCTTCTCTTTCTTTGGTTCCAAATCCGATCGAACACCCCTAGATACCTAAGGGTTTCGATTTTTTTGTTAATCAAAATTGTTTTTGCTGTTTTACTTGCATAACCTTTCTTATACGGTTTAGTTTGTTTGTACAAGAACGAGGTAACAACGACACCTATTGTTGTTATCAAGAGATCGTTAAACAAAAAGGTAAGGGGTTTAACAAAGATCTACAGTAAACCCTAATTAGGGTTATCACTTGTTCAATCCCAATCAAGAATTGCAATTGAGGTATGTTTTCTATTTACGTTTTAGTTAACAAT
This sequence comes from Artemisia annua, assembly GCA_014162995.1. Taxonomy (NCBI): domain Eukaryota; kingdom Viridiplantae; phylum Streptophyta; class Magnoliopsida; order Asterales; family Asteraceae; genus Artemisia; species Artemisia annua. Next base: position 12,843 of record LBNU01038202.1, on the reverse strand, counting down.
TTATATGTTATACTTAATCTTTGCTTCCGCTATTATGTGGCTACTTTGTATACTAATTATATGAATGTCATGATACTTAAATCTAACAGTGGCATCACGAGCCATGTATAACATGTAATTGCTTACTAAAACAATAAAAAACGTATCTTTGATTGTTTTTGATAAACATGTTATGTTTTTTCTAGGGTTCTTTTAAAATTTTATAAAAATTTTTAAACCTAACCTAATTTATGGGGGCGATTTATATGATTTGCCTAATTAGGGTTTTGTGTTTTTTTAATCATTAATTGTTAATTGATTAGTAACCCTAGGTTTGTAACATGTTTATGTGTACAACGTGGTAATTGGTTTGATGAATCCATGACAAAATGCATGTTAGTCATGGATTATTACTTATTATGTTTTATGTGCAAGTTTGTGATCCACACGTAGTAATTAGATAGATCTAGAGTTGGGGAAGACTCCAATTATAATTAAATCAATTTACTTATGTGATAACCTAAGAATGGCTTTTAATTTAGGGTTTTGATTAATTAAGCTTGCATGCCGGCTATGTGTTTTACCTTGTTTGGTTATTAGATGTTTATTGTTTTCTTTTTAAATTACTGTTTATGGTGTTATGTGTTATTTATTGCTTAAGCAATAACAGGGTAGTTTTCAAAAGAAAAAATTAAACTTTTGACTAATAATGGTGAAACAAGTTTTGAGTTTTTCGATAAACTTTTAATTGGTTGAGACGACT
>LBNU01038201.1:2163-18989 GCA_014162995.1 Artemisia annua | reverse complement strand
TGTGTGGTAGGTTTTCGTGCTAGCTATATAATTCCTATCCACTAGACACTTATTAAAACTAAAGTTTCACTCCTATATGTTGTAAAAAATTTTAAATTTTGTGCTAAAATCACCTTTATAAGTATCTCTTTTAGTTTATTACACAATTACTATAAAACAAAACAAATATCAAGCAAGTTATATTTTCTAAGGTATCACAATTTTACCCTCCCTACACTTAAATGGAACATTGTCCCCAATGTTCTTAAAAAGCATCAAAGTTATGATTACAGGAAAAATAAAAGAGATGAAAGAAACTAATACTCTGATTTGCTCGGCATGGACTATGTGAAAATACGGTTAAATCCTCCTCAAAGAAGATAAACAAGATAAGCTTCACCGCAAATGGATACTTTCATCTTCTTGTCCAATATAACCTGTAAATCACTAAGAAACCAAACATGAAACATCACATAAAATCGGCGTAAACACTATATATATAACAAAATAGAATCCTAGAAAGCAAATAAGATATAATGCAAGCAAAATAAATGTTTACAGAATTCTTGAAAATTAAAAATTCCAGAAATTTTCAAAAAATTAAGTTTTGATAGAAAAACAAAAATCTGGAAAAAATGTTGCTACAGTGCCTGACGCTGTCAGGTGTAACCCTGACGCCGTCAAGATAGACCTGATAGTATTTTTACGTTTTGTTCCTGGAAAATTTCTAGAAAAATCTAATAATTAAAACCTGGAAATTCTGTAAAACATTCATTGCGACTCGATACAAGCATGTGACTCAAACAAACACACAAATACAATAGAGTATATGTTAATCATCAAAACTTTCATGTTCGAATTTGTTCTTTTAAACAAATATGAATTTCCCTACACTTATCTTTTTGTAAAATACCTTTATATGAAATTAAGACAAGGTTAAAAACAAAATAAACATTTCACAAATTTATTCAAAACATGAAAGAAACAAGGATGATCAAACATATGTATGACATAAACAAAAATAAAAATCAAATAAACCAACAATTAAAAAGCTTAGGTTGCCTCTCAAGAAGCTGTTTTCTTTATTAACGAGTCTTGTAGCTAGACTCAAAGTCATGGCCTACGTCTTCCTGCACATCTTATGCGCCCATTCAAACGTCTTCTACCTTCATCACGCTTATATTCCAGGTCTAAGTTAAGTAGGCTGTATAATAGACCTTGTCTTTGAAATCAACCTCAAAAGCCAGAATATTATCAACATCCAAATCCTCAATGTCCTTAAATCTATCAACCTTCTATGGCATTCTATATTTGATACTCTCTAGTCCATCCAAAAACTTAACTATCCCTTCATCTCTATCATAAGCCATTTTAGATGCTTCTACAAACAATTTTCCTAGCACTATCTCACCTACGAATTGGTCTATAACACCTCTAACATCTTCTAAAGTCATAAAATCACATTGATAAGTTAAATCCCCTACGAAGACATTTAATCGTTTAACTCTACTAACAAAATTGCACAATCGATTAGGGTTATATGGATCTTTTCTAGGTTTCAATTTTTCATTCATGATCCAATTATAATAGAGCCTAGACCTAATATTCATGGGAGCTTTTAAGTCAATGTATGTGTGCTCTCTCTATATATAATCAATCATGCACGGGATTTTGATATTCATATAATTGCGCTTCTTAATCCATGGTCTTTTCCAATACTTCGAGGGAAAAGGGTATTTTAGGAGAAATTTATGATAGTTTAATTCCTCATACGTTTTAAAGAAATTTTTAAATACACTATAGTCATCCTCTAGTTCCTCTTCCGGCTCATCACTAGAGATAATGTTATTCATTCAAGGATTGCTTCTAAACTCAATTTCTTTCGTAATCAACTATCAAGATTCCTAAGTTCATTAATTTCCTTCTCAATTTTGTCATGCAACAAGGTAAACTGCATTGGGTAGAACGGATGGATTCACGTTTTCTATAATGGCAAACGGAATAGTTGATGAAAAACTTTTTACGAACAAGACACAAAGAAAAAGATAGACTATTAGAAAGCTAATAAAAAGAAAATAGAAATCTCACTTGATAGTAATCTGACCTAAACGAGGTAGAAATCGAAACCTATACTATTCCCCGACAACGACACCAAAAACTTGATGCGACGGTTGTAAGACCTCACAAGAAGTTTTACAATCCTCCTATGCAGTGTACCTAACCATTGTAGTGTAGTATAGGTAAGACACGAGGGATTGATCGTTCTCTAGGGGAATAGTGTATGTGAAGGCCGAAGTGTATGTCGATATAGGTATAAAGGTGAGGGATGATTCTTTTTTGTATTTTTATATTTTATGAAAACAAATTAAAATCTCGGGGTTTGAAGAGTGGGTGTTTTAGCTACTAATTAACTAAAACAAAACTATTAATTATACTAAATAAAAAGAAAATAAAAAGTGGTAACTCTTATGATAGGAGAATGTGTTCACTTAGATTTCCTTACTCCCTAGTTGTCTCATATTGATTAATCGAATTGTCACGTCCTTGTTTTAATTGAAGCGTTGTATTCCACTTTATTGGCCGTGGGGAGGTTCCGAATGCCCTAACTATTTGAACGTATAAGTCTCCCCTAAAAACCTTAAAGTCTATTAAGTCTTCTAGGATCTATAAGCCGCAATTCACACAATAAATACAACGAGAAAAACCAACTAGTGCACTATAGGGTTGCGTTTTATAAGATGGACAAGCTAGTACTTATAAGAGTTAAGCATGTTTCCTTATTCTAACATGAGGCAATAATTAAACAAGAGATGACAAATCAAAAATCAATAACTAGGCTTCATTAGATCTAACGAAACACTAATAAATCTAGCCTAACATGTTAAAGCAAAAAAAAAAAAATAAAAAAATAAAAAATAGACATATTGAATAATTAAATGGATTACTTATCTTCAATGAAACATGGGTAAAAAGCCTGTAAAAACCTCTACAAAGTAGCAGAAATTCGGCTCTCTAAAGTTATCCTCCAAGATGTTACAATGAATGAAAAATTATGAAAAGTATACATGCAAGTTGTGACGTGATAAGGAGAAATTTGTTACGCTTTTAAGGGGTCATTTAAGCCCTAAGTCGTGATAACTTGATCAATTATTACCTTAAATCGTTCCTTTTGTAATTTTAGGTACTTTTGAGAAGAATTCTGGAAAACAAAATATTTTGGACGTTTTTGGAGCAAAAAGTGAAGAAAATGACAATGTCAAGAATCCAACCAGTAAATAGTACCTGACGGCGTCAAGCATTCCAAAGGGACGACGTCACTCATTAAGACAAGAGGTGGATATCACGTTTACGCTTGACGCGCCAGAAGAATTTTTATGCATAACATGTGACGGCGTCACATTATACCAAGAGTAGGCCGTCACGTGTATTTCCCAAAGCGGGACGGCCCAAAAACTTTACAAGGAGACGACGTAAAGAAGATGGATTGGACGACAAGAAACCCTAGATACGGCGAGATGACGACGTCAACCATTAAAAGGGGACGCCGTCACCTTTGTAATTCTATATATACTTTTCGATTTTTCATTCATTAAGGGAGGACTTTTGGTACGAAACCTAGTCGACTTTTGCAGCATTTTTACGGTTCCAAACCCTATTTTCTTCCATGTTCAATTAAAGATAAGTTATCCTTTAATCATTCAGTATGTCTATGTGTTGTTTGATTATATCGCATGCTTTTCTTTCTTTTAACATGCTAGCTTAGATTTACTTNGGATTACTTATCTTCAATGAAACATGGGTAAAAAGCCTGTAAAAACCTCTACAAAGTAGCAGAAATTCGGCTCTCTAAAGTTATCCTCCAAGATGTTACAATGAATGAAAAATTATGAAAAGTATACATGCAAGTTGTGACGTGATAAGGAGAAATTTGTTACGCTTTTAAGGGGTCATTTAAGCCCTAAGTCGTGATAACTTGATCAATTATTACCTTAAATCGTTCCTTTTGTAATTTTAGGTACTTTTGAGAAGAATTCTGGAAAACAAAATATTTTGGACGTTTTTGGAGCAAAAAGTGAAGAAAATGACAATGTCAAGAATCCAACCAGTAAATAGTACCTGACGGCGTCAAGCATTCCAAAGGGACGACGTCACTCATTAAGACAAGAGGTGGATATCACGTTTACGCTTGACGCGCCAGAAGAATTTTTATGCATAACATGTGACGGCGTCACATTATACCAAGAGTAGGCCGTCACGTGTATTTCCCAAAGCGGGACGGCCCAAAAACTTTACAAGGAGACGACGTAAAGAAGATGGATTGGACGACAAGAAACCCTAGATACGGCGAGATGACGACGTCAACCATTAAAAGGGGACGCCGTCACCTTTGTAATTCTATATATACTTTTCGATTTTTCATTCATTAAGGGAGGACTTTTGGTACGAAACCTAGTCGACTTTTGCAGCATTTTTACGGTTCCAAACCCTATTTTCTTCCATGTTCAATTAAAGATAAGTTATCCTTTAATCATTCAGTATGTCTATGTGTTGTTTGATTATATCGCATGCTTTTCTTTCTTTTAACATGCTAGCTTAGATTTACTTGTGTTTGCTTAGATAGTTATTGATTGTTGGTTGTTGGTTTGTCATTAATTGTTGTGGGTGATTGATTTTAGCGTTAGGCTTAAGAAAAATGGCTAATCTCCTATAAGGTAACTTGTTTGAACGTCTTAGAAACGTAATCGGATGAGTACTACGGTTTTATTGGTTGTATTAAATGCATAAGTGATTATTAATGAGGCATGATAGGATACTAAACGTGTCGTCATAGGAAGAGATAGAAGCTTATAAAGTTGGGGAAGATCGTATACGGCCCCACGAATGGTATTAAGGAATGCAACCCTTCACCCATGCAATTGTGACAAACCAATTAATCAATAAAAGATAACTAGGGAGTAAGTAAATCTAAGTAAACACGCTTTTCTCCATATTAGAAGTTCTCACATTTACTTTTCTTGTTATTTATTTTATTTGCATTTGTACGTAGTTATTTGGTTAGTTGACTAGCAACTAATTCCACCCACTCTTCCAATATCCAAGATATTTTACTTGCTTTTCATAAAATATAAAAATACAAAAAGAATCATCCCTCACCTCTAGACCTAGTTAGATTAGTTTCAATCCTAACGACACTATTCCCCGAGAGAATGATCAATCCCCCGGTACTTGCCACTCACTATACTACATCGGTCAGGTACACTGCCTGGTGGGGATTGCAAGCTTCTCAAGATCCCTTGAGAGGTAAAACCTTTTGCGTAGACCGTAATCCACGCATCATGACGCCGTTAGCCCGCTGCCCAGGGTTTCGTCTTATGCAAGTCGCCGTTGTGAAGCCGTCTCCTTTATTTTTGACGTCGTCCGATAGGTCTTGACACCGTCACTCCATAATAAATCTGAGCCGTCACGTGTGGAATTATCTCTAAATCTTGGTCTTCAAATACACCTGACACCGTCAGGTTAAAGGTCCTCCCAAAAGTTCTGAGCCGTCGCTTGTAAAATTTGCGCTAAGTCTTCGTCTCCAAATGCACGTGAAGGCGTCACGTTATAGGTTGTGATGCAGTCAGACTCCCTTTTCTGACAGATTTCACGATTTTGCCGTTTTCTTCACTTTATTTTTGATTTTAGCCCAAAACATGCTAGTTTTCAGATTTTTCGTCCCAAGTATCTAAAATGCAAAAAGAAATGATTTAGGGTAATATTTGATCAATTACATATGACTTTAAGGCTTTAATGACCGTTTAAAAAGATATCAAATAAATCTTTAGATTTGTAATTTTAGATAATTTTATAGTTGTTACCAACAAAACTGGAAGAGATCGAGAAATATTTAATTAACGTTTTTACGATTTATTTGTATTAACAATTTTCCCCTTTTTGTTGATTACAAAACATAAAATTATATTGAGTAAAACTTAAGGATTAGATGTTTCAAAGTTTTGAAAAAGTTTTAAGTTTTATTCTCTTCTCCCCCTTTTTGTCGAAACAAAAAGAGTATCGTAGAGATAATATGGCAGAAATTTGATCCCAAAATGCATAACTCCCCCTTGACATTAGCTCCTCCTAGATGAGGACGTCAAGTGAAAAAATGGAGTCGAAAACCTACAAAGGATGATGTTAGTGATACGATAAAGAAGGTGAAATCTTAGATAATAGATAGTGAGTCGAAAGATTAGATGAGAGAAAGCCAAGGTATGAAAAACTAATCCTTGTAATACAAAATGACTAAAATATAGTGATATATAAGCCACATACATTTGTAAAACTTAATAACAAGGATTTGTTCTTTAAAAAAATTAAAGATAAAACAAAAAAAATAGAAGAATATATTATTGGTCGTTTGATGCTTGCATATCCTTTTAGAGGTGGAGGTTGCGATGGGTGATGATGTTAATGCGATCTAGGATGTGTCTAAGAATGAATCACATTTTGTCCCTAATTTCTAAGGCGAGTTACCTAGAGCTTTGGCAATGTCTGCAAAAGATATGGTGTGGGAAAGGTGGTAGAGATTCATCCATCCATGTTGGTTCATTAGGGTGCAGAAGAGTTGGTGGAAATTTTGGTATACAGTGATCAACATCCATGACATCGGGGATTGGTGAAGTTTGTTAGCAAGGTGTTCTAGTGAAGCGATGGATGTTAGAAGTGGTAAGTCCTCAAGATCATTGAAGAGAGCATTTGGTGAGGTAAGAGGTGTGGCGAAAACTAGCTCTTTAGAGTTAATGTTTGATAATAGAGATGGTGTGGATTTAGATGTTTGAGTTGGAGTAGGTGGCGGAGTTGATATTGGTGGTGGAATTGTTTTCGGAGTCCTAAGTAGTTCTTCTAAGGTGGTAATAGAAGGAGAAATGGGAGAGTTGATTTGAGTGGCTATTGGTGAGCTTGGTGATGATGATGGTGCTTTGTTATAATCAGTTGGAGGTGAGAAGTTTCTAGGAGGTGATGAGTTGTTTGATAGTGGATTTACAAAGCAACATGGTCTAAAACTAATCGGAGCGGTTTTCCTAGCTTTAGATGGTGGAGGAATGCTAGAAGGTGGTAGAATGAATTTGAAGCTTTGAGTATGGATGGTTTCTTGTATGTGATGTTCAAGGGTGTTCGTAATGTTTTGCAGTTGGTTGATTTCCCTAAATAAGTCATCATGGTTTTGAGAAGATTGAGGCCTTTTGGATGCCATGGTTTGCTAAGTGCATGAGAATTGAGAGGTTTGAAGGTGATGGAGATGCAAGCATTTTGAGACCTTATTTATAGGGAGAAATCATGCATTGCAATGAATGCTAATATCACAAAATAACCTATAATCTAGTGATTAGATATGAATTAAATGCAAATAATCATAAGGACTTAACCAATAAGACTTAAACTCAGTAAATATTAAGTAAAAGATAGTAAAAAGAAGATATTTCAAGTTAAAAATATAAAAATAAGAGTAAAGACTCTTTCTATGCAGCCGGATCCCGCGGATCCATCCCAGAAGGGATATGTCCCGCTTTAAAGCAAGGATCCGGGTATCTGATGCATTCAGACAACTTTTTTACGTAGAAAAAGTATTAGGACTAGTGTGTGCCTATACATAAACTATGTGGAGTTGCTGTTATCTCGACTCTAGAAGAAAAATAAAGATAGAAGTGTAAAATATGTACGTATATACGTGAGATAACCCAAAGACTCCTTAATTAAATGTTGCTACGATTAAATGTACCTGAAAATACGTATTGGTTATGTATTCCCTTTAGCATTCAAGAGACATATGATATGATGCATGAGAAAATGCTTTTACTTTGTATTAACTACGTAAGAAAGACGTGAGTGTCCTAAACGTGAGAAGATTTTCATGTACGTTTTTGGCTTTTAGTGCGGATGGTATGGACGAATCTCAGCCCTCCATCTAGTCAACCATCTGAAAAAGGCGGAGTGGCAATATCGTAAATATCCCGTCTTTTTTAAAAATCTTTACTATCATATTAGCTTTTTTTCTGAAAAAAATTCAAAAAAATCTGAAAAAATTAAAAAAATAAAGAGGATAACAAATAATTAAGAATCGCTGAAAAAAATTTCAAAAAAAAAATCGTTTTCATCGTTAAAGGTAATGTGATATTAGCGTCTGATTTTGACTTTTGTAAAAAAGTCAAGATCAGATCTTGATATCACATAATATCCTTTTTTTTTTATTATTAATATCACTTTTGTATGAATGATGATATTAAGTTTTTTTTACTAATATCACCGTTTCTTTTTTTGTTCTACTGTTGGTTTTACAAGTATAAAAACTTAATATCACTTAATGTCTTATAATATCATTGTTAGTCTTATAATCAAAATACATTTTTTTAATAAAATTGTTATTATCATAGTAATTATCATGCTTTCTTAATATCAAAGTTAATTTTTTTTAATACCACCGTAACTTTTTCTTAATATCATAATAAAAAAAACATTGATATTAAGTTTTTTTTTACTAATATCAACATAACTTTTTAAGTAAAATCGTTAGTATCACGATAGGACTCATAATATCCTAAATATCATCGTAGGACTCATGATCAAAAACAAAAAATGTGCTCAGAAAAATCTGAAAAAATAAAAAAAGTAAAGAAGACAACAATAGTAAGGATCCCTAAAAAGGAAAAAAATTAAAAAAATCGTTTGAAGGGTCAATTAGTACCGTGATCGTTGCGTTAGATCGTGACTTTTTTATAAAAAGTCAAGATCAGATCTTGATGGACTGCCCAGATCTATCCGTACGCCCGCACGAATTAAAAAAATCCGCACGTGATCCTTTGCCTATATATATATATATATANTATATATATATATATATATATATATATATTTGTGTAAATATAAACATAAATCCCCATAGATTTGAATATTTGTGATTTATGTGAAATAAAGATCCTAGGCTCAGAAGAAGAATTAAAAATTCATTCCTTATAGTAGGTTGAAGGGTTCACGCTTCAATGGCTTGGTAAGAATGTCGGCAATGTTGTCTTCGGAAGAGACTTTCTCAATAGAAATGTTCCCTTTTTGAACCTTATCTCTAAGGAAGTGATGACGATTTTTATGTGTTTGGTGCGAGAATGCAAAAATGGATTTTCGCTAAGGTCGATGCTGCATTTGTTGTCGCAGAGGATGGCAATGTCGCTGATAAGGATTTATTTTTTACACTTTTAAGGGGTCATTTAAGCCTTAAATCGTAAATATATGGTCAAATATTGTTTCAAATCGTTTCTTTTCTCATTTCAGGTGTATTTGGAAGTATGCCGTCTAGTTATAATTTAACAAGAGACGGCCCAGAGGATTTTGTACGTGATGACGTTAGAAGGCTATCCTGCACAAGCCGAAACCCTAGAAACGGCGTTCGGACGGCGTAAGGACTTATAACCTGACACCGTCAGCTTTGTAACTCTATATATAGTTTTGGATTTTTCATTCATTAGTGTGCAACTTTGGAGACACAAACCCTAGTCCGAATTTTACAGCTTTTTTAGGGTTTTCACACCCTCTTTTCTTCCTTATAAGTTTTCCTTTAATCATTCAATATGTCTATGTGTTGTTTGATTAATTTTTTTATCTTTTCTTTACATTAACATGATAGCTTAAGTAGTTTAGTGTTTGATTAGATCTAATAAAACATAGTTATTGATTGTTTGTAAGTTGTTATTGTTTAGTTGATTGACTCGGGTTAGGCTTAAGAAAACTGGCTAACCTCCTTTGTGTAACAAGCTTGAACGTCTTAAGAAACGTAATCGGATGTGCACTACGGTTTTATTCGTTGTATTTAATGCATGAGTAGATGTTAAGGATTCTATGATAGGATACTAAACGTGTCGTCATAAGAAGAAATAGATATTCATAGAGTTGGGGAAAGACGTGCACGCCCCCACGACTAGTATTAAGGAATACAACGCTTCAGCTAAACAATTGTGACATTCAACAAATCAACAAGAGATAACTAGGGAGTAATTATATCTAAGTAAACACGTTTGTCTCACTATAAGAAGTCCACCACTTTTATTTTCTTGTTATTTTATTTTATTGTTTTTAGTTTAATTATTAGTTTTGGGTTAGTTGATTAGTAACTAATTCCGCCCACTCTTCCAAAACCAAGATTTTTACAGCTTTAATAAAATATAAAATACCAAAAAGAATCATCCCTCACCCTTAAACCTAGTTGATATACACCTCAAATCCTAATGACACTATTAACCCTAGAGAACGATCAATTCCCCCAGACATACCTATACTACACTAAAACGATCAGGTACACTGCTTGGAGGATTGGAAGCTTCTCAAGATCTTTTGAGAAGTGATGACGCTCGAATTATACATATTTTATATAGCGTTGTTTGTTAGTTTCTATATGATTTATAAGGACTTTCGATACTTAATTGCATGAAGATACATTGCAGGTCCTCTAGACAAAGATCTTCATGAACCAAGGCAAAATGTGCAAATCCAAGATAATCTTATGATAAAGCCTATTCCAAGAGAAAAGAGCGCCGAGTTTCTGTCTCAAGTGCGCCGGTTACGGGGGCGAACATAATCCTATATAATCTAAGTCAAAACAAGCAAAGTGCACCGATCTTATGTCTCAAGCATGCCGGCCTTCAGCCTCTATTAATGACCCTTTGGCTCCAAGAAAACTCTTGAAGGCCGCCGTTGTTTATCTCCAAGTGCGCCGACATTCTATGAAAGCACGCCGATCTCTTATTTATCTACGGCGTTGATGAAGCGAAAAGTGTTACGCTTTTAGGGGGTCATTTAAGCCCTAATCCGTAATTATTTGATTAAATATTGCCTAAATCGTTCCTTTTGTCATTTTAGGTACTTTGAAGAGGAATTCTGAAAAAGGAAGCATTTTGGTCGTTTTTGGAGCATAAAAGTGAAGAAAACGACAAAGTCTCAAAATATGCTGAAAACAGCTCATGACGGCGTCACGTTCCATGGTGTGACGGCGTCACGCTTTGACAATACGAATGATGATTTTTACACCAAACGCCCCAGAAAGTTTTAAAGATTTAAAGAGTGACGACGTCACGCTTTGTGACGCCTAGGCCGTCATGTTATGTGGTAAAGGGAGACGACTCAGAGCAAATTTCAAGGGGACGACGTCAAAAGTGAATCTGAGCAATCCGAATTTTAGTGTGGCGGCGAGGTGACGGCGTCACGACCCAAAAGGTGACGCCGTCACAATGTAAAATCTATATATACTTTTCTAATTTTCATTCATTAGTGTGAAACTTTGGGAACAAAACCCTAGCTCGTTTTTCTACTGTATTTTTGAGGGTTTTCCACCCTTGAAACTTGGATGCTTAATTGAAGATAAGTCTCTTCCAAATCATTCAATATGTCCATGTATTGTGTGATTATATCTTACGCTTGTCTTTCAATTAACATGCTAGGCTAGGTCTTAATTGTGTTTGCTTAGATCTAATGAAACTTAGCTATTGATTATATGTTGTTGGTTTGTTTGTGATTATTGTGGTTGGGTGAAGTCGATGTTAGGCTTAAGAAAACTGGCTAACCTCCTATACGGTAACTTGCTTGTACGTCTTAAGAAACATGAATCGGATGTGTACTACGATTATTTGGTTGTATTTAATGCATGAACGAATTCTAATGATCCCATTTTAGGAGCTTTAAGTCGGCTCGACATAGAAGTGAAGTAGGAGCTTATAGAGTTAGGGAAGATCGTACACGGCCCTACGAATGGTTTAAAGGAATACAAACCGTCATCCACATAATTACAACAAACCAATTAATATATAAAAGATAGCTAGGGAGTAAGGAAATCTAAGTAAACACATATTTCTCACATATAAGTTTCACAACCATTTACATTTTCTCGTTATTTAATTTTATTTGCAAAAGTAGATATTTGGGTTAGTTGACTAGCAACTAATTCCCCCCACCCCTCTATAAACCGAGATTTTTACTTGCTTTTATAAAATATAAAAATACAAAAAGAATCATCCCTCAACACTTAGACCTAATTAGAGTAGCTTTTCAAGCCTAACGAAACTATTCCCCGAGAGAACGATCAATCCCCCGGTACTTGCCACTACACTATACTACATCGATCAGCTACACTGCCTAGTGGGGGTTGTAAGCTTCTCAAGATCCCTTCAGAGGTAAAACCTAAGTGCAAAGGTTGCAAAACCCACGCATCAGGCGTACTTCAGTACCTGGCCAATCAACCTCTGCCTATAAATAGAGCCTCATTTCGCCTCATTTTCAATACCAACACTCCTCCCAACAACCAACAAAGCTCTGATAATATTTCATCTCGTATTCCAATCATTGGGGTGATAGAAATAAAGTCAAAGTGCTAATTGTAATACTGTCTCAATATTAATTGTGGTGATCGCTAGTGACGGTAGCTTCTTCATTACATTAATTCAGAAAGTATGTTGATCATTTCGTACGATATCACCACTGTAAGCGTTATTATGAAAGCCATGTTAGGCTAAACTCATTATGGTTGCTTGAATATGTTAATATAATAAAGTGTTTGGTTATGATTATGATCTCTTGTTGATTNCTTCATTACATTAATTCAGAAAGTATGTTGATCATTTCGTACGATATCACCACTGTAAGCGTTATTATGAAAGCCATGTTAGGCTAAACTCATTATGGTTGCTTGAATATGTTAATATAATAAAGTGTTTGGTTATGATTATGATCTCTTGTTGATTTCCTGTTTATATCACGACCTTGCTGTGTTTAAAACTTATCACCATTGTTTATCTCTTTGATTATAATTACTACTTGAAAAGGGTCGAAAGATTCGGCTGGTATTTTATGGTTTTCAACATATGTCTATGTATGTTGATCAATTGAAGGAGAAATCGCTTTTGTATTGAAATAAACAATAGAGTTTTAAATATTGCAACTAGTACTTATACTTGTTAACCACTCGTTTAAATACTAGCAGACATACGTCTTGAATCACAAACATTAATTGATGAAACGTTATCTTGACGAAAACAACTACTCATTTGTTAAAAGCCATTGAGATCATTATCATATGCCATCACTGAGTTATAAGAACTATCCAAGTAATCATATCTGTCTCATATTTGAATTTCAAAACAACTGCATAAGTTTTCTAAATCATCTTGATTAGTTAATTGATACATAAGAGCAAACCTCAGTCCCTGTGGAACAACCTGGTCTTACCAAAACTCTTTACTATAAACGAGGGTTATACTTTTACCCGTGTGTTTTGAGTAATAAGGAATCGGTAAAATTAGTATTATAAATTTAAAGCTTTCGAAACACATCAAAGTTTTTGGCTCTGCTGCCGGGAACTAGTAGTTGCTCTCTTATTAGTTTTTTAATCGTTTCTAGTTGCATTTAGATTACTTTTCTTTGTTACATTGCAAAAACTTATCTATTCTGTCATAAATAACCGTCGATTTTCAATTGAAACCGCCGCTCTTGAACCACGCTCACGACGATCTTTTTCAAAGAAGCGCCGCTTTTCTGGAAAACTAAAATTCAAAAATTCAAACTTCAACCCAGAAGCACGCCACACTTATTACCCAAGCACGCCGTGTTTATTACCTCTGAGACTGAAAATTGATTCATCCAAATTGAATTTCAGTTGTCCTAATCATCATAAATCCAATATTGGATGGTCACACGATCATCCAACGCAGAACTAATTAGTCTTTTACCTGAACCTGAAAGAACAATCAATCAAAGACGTAGGCGAAACAAATGAGTGCCAATTTCACAAAAAGACTTAAGACCCGAAACTCCTAAAGAGGTAGTTCCATCTGTTGACGATCTCTCTCTTTATCGATTCTTTATCAAATTTATCAATCTTCACGATCCAATGGACAAAACCGACAATGAACCCTGTGGGAAAATGAACGAACAGTTGCTCCCACTCCTGGTCCCGCAATAACCCTACCTGACACTGCTAATGAGTTTGCCATTAAAAGAAACCATCTTACCCTTGTCAAAGGAAATCAATTTGATGGTAGAACAAAAAATGATCCACACAAACACATCCACGAATTCCTTGTAATTTGTGAAATGTTCAGATACGGAGAAACCGAAAATGAAGCCGTCCGGCTCATGATGCTTCCATTATCCCTAATCGGAGAAGCTAAAACCTGGTTAGATGAACTCGACGAAGGAACCATAGCAACATGGGATGAACTCCGTACAGCTTTTATAAGTCGATTCTTTCCCCCATCCTTATTCGACCGACTTCTCAGTGAAATTCGTGCTTTTTCTCAACAAGATCGAGAAACTTTAACCGAATCATTGTTACGAATGAAAGAAATGCCCAGGATTTGTCATGGACATGGTCTAAGTAAAGGGAATATAATTAAAATCTTTTACCATGGACTTGACGAGAGTGCTCAAGAAGCTTTAAACGCTGCTGTAGGAGGAATTTTCCCGTACAAAACACCAAATCAAGCCTACCAATTACTCGAAGACAAAGTCTTACTCAAACATGATTCGGCTAAAAACCAAAAACCCAAATCCGCTCTTCGCAAAACTGTTGCTTTCGCCGATGAAGGCAGTAGTATTTCTGACACTGACAAAATTATGGCTCGAATGGATGCCATGACCATCAAAATGGATGCTCAGTATAAAGAAATGAAAGAGAAACGTGAATCTTGCAACAATTGTGGTGGAAATCATTCAACCGCAAATTGCAATGATGATGACACACCTATGTCTCGAGAAGAGGAAGCAAAATTCATGCAAACATTTAGACGATCTCGTTTTTACAATGACTATCGTACTCGAGATAATGACAAATGGCGTTCTAATGATAGACCCGATTATAATCGTGATCAACCTCGATCATATTCTGAAGAAAAACCTGATATTCAAAAACAAGTGAGTGAATTCATTAAGTCACAACAATCCACGAACACGTTCATTAAAAACATTTTCAATGATCTCAAAGACAGACTTGAATCCATCACAAGAAACCACCAAGCTTCTATCCAAAATCTAGAAGAAAAAATCGATAGACTTGCTGAAAAAAACAAGCTAATAGACCACCAGGATCCCTTCCCAGTAACACTATACCTAACCCAAGAAGTAGTACTTCTAAGCCTTATCAACCACCACCAGCTCGTCATGAGCATGTGAATGCCATAACAACTAGACATGGTACCTCATATGAACCACCTCCTAATCCTAGTTAAACACAACCTTCTTTTAAACTTGATAGTGAGGAAGAAGATGAACCATCACCTCAGAAAAAGACCAAAACAAAAGAAATTCCCAAAACACCTGTTTTGAAACCATACAAACCAAAAATTCCATATCCACAACGTCTTAAAAAAGAGAAAATGGAAGCTCAATATGGAAAGTTCCTAGACATGATTCGTGCTGTTCGAATCAACGTTCCATTAATCGATGTTATTGCCGGAATGCCAAACTATGGTAAATATCTTAAAGAACTTGTTAGTAACAAAAACAAAATAGAACAAATATTCGCAGCCTTTCTAAGCAATGAATCTTCAGCAATAATCCATAATAAAGTTCCACCGAAATTAGGAGATCCCGGAAGTTTTCTCATTCCGTGTAATTTTGGTAAAACATTCTCTTGTAATGCTTTAGCTGATCTTGGCGCAAGCATCAATCTCATGCCATATTCTCTCTATGCTAAAATTTCTCTAGAAACCCTCAAGCCTACTAAAATGAGTGTTCGACTAGCCGATCGTTCTTTTCAATACCCGGTTAGAATAGCAGAAAATATGCTAGTCGAAGTTGGCAAATTCACATTTCAATACCCGGTTAGAATAGCAGAAATGGAGGAAGACAGCAAAGTTCCTCTAATTCTAGGAAGACCATTCTTACACACGGCTGATGCGATAATAAAAGTTAAACAAAGAAAACTAAATTTAGGAATCGGAGAGGAAAGATTATCTTTTTTCAATTGATTCAGACATGAAACATTCCTACTCTAATGATGACACATGTTTTAACATAGACGTCATTGACGAAATTCTCGAGGAGGATTTTGACAATTTGCTAAACGAAGGAGTAGATATTCTTCACTCAATTCAAGGAACGATTCACGAAGAAAAACTCTATGCTGAGTTTGAAAAATTTATTGCCATGAGCGAAGAAATTGACACCGATGATGAAGAAGAAATCATTTTCGAACAAATACCTTTCAACTTAAAATAAAAAATAAAGAAATCTATCGAAGAACCTCCAACTGACCTCGAACTCAAACCACTTCCTAAACATCTTGAGTATGCTTTTGTCGAAGGAACATCTTTGCTCCCAGTTATAATATCTTCTGAACTTTCAGAAAAAAATAAAGCAGATCTACTCACAGTTCTAAAAAATCATAAACGAGCTTTTGCTTGGAAAACTTCAGACATTCCTGGAATCTGTCCTTTATTTTGCAAACATAAAATACAGATGTTGGATGATAAGAAACCAGTTGTTTAAAAACAAAGAAGGTTAAATCCTAACATGCAAGACGTAGTAAAAAAAGAAATAACAAAACTCCTAGATGCCGGAATTATTTATCCCATAGCTGATAGCCCGTGGGTAAGCCCAATTCATTGTGTGCCAAAGAAAGGTGGTATCACCGTTGTAACACCTGGTACTTTTCCTAAAACCCAATTCTAGCCAAATTTCTATTTTTAGTATCTGAATCATTTTAAAACTTTAATGCATGTTAAATTGGATTTGAGAAGCGTGAGATATATTAGGAACGAGAATTTATTCCTTGATTTACTCAGCACAACCTAGAAAACTCGAATTTGTTTCATTTGCCAAATTATTTGATTTAT
>LBNU01038199.1:3562-18898 GCA_014162995.1 Artemisia annua | reverse complement strand
GTTTGAAATGTGACCAAAACTATTCATTCGATTTACAAACCGCGTTTAGAGTACAAGTGACCTTTAGTCAAAGTGTGCAGCGGAAAAGGTAAATAGAGTTGGTGCAGCGAAAGAATAAACAAGTATGAGCAGCGGAAGATGTAAAAGACACAAAGGTTTACGAACATGACAGTGCAAATAGGGTGAGTAAAGTAGTTTAAGTCGCCGTGACGAGAAACGCCCTCAGCCTTAGCCAGCTCTCCACGCCAATATATTTCATGCCAAGCTAAACATCATTACCTGAATAGTACATGCGTTAAAAGTCAACACGAAAGGTTGGTAGGAATCCATAGGTTCAAAATATAATTGAGCACAAGTTTAATTCATAAGATAGAAGCAGCATATGCTAATTCGTAATCAAGATAACAACCAATGTATAGGGCATCCCTGTGCACATAACAATTGTTGATGATGCTAAGCTCATGACAACGCAAAGACGTTTACCACAATCATAATATCAATTATACACCTGCGGAATACATATATAAACAATTGCTCTCAAGGTCCGGCACTTGCCATTTACTCGACAAATCGATATAGTACACCACATTTGCCTTATCTAGCAAAAGGAGTGGAGGGGTCAATTCCTATAGGCCATAATCCCTATATTCGCGTTCCTCGCAAGTGATTAATGGTTCATCAGATCTGAGGTCTTGCATAGGCAAGCAGGAGCTACTTAGCAATCGCAGGCTAAAGCATACAATCAGGAAAGCATCACTAAAATACTTGTGCTCAGAAACATTTAAGCATGTATCTCCATGTCACACCCTGAATTCTACCTGTTCTATTAGCTTAATAAGGGCAGGGATTTGGAATTACCCGGTTTACCTTTGCATGGATCCATCACAAGATTATAATTGAACGACCTAAAGTGTCGTTTAGAAAAATACCACGTTTGATCATAATAAAAATCAGAGTTTACAAATACCATAGTTCCCAATGTAAGTTGCAAGTTTTGATAACAAGTACAAGTTTGATCAAAGGATACATAAGTGCATTGAAAAACTCGTGATGAAGGTCGGACGCCGCCGACTTTCAAAATTGTTTTGATCCATATGCATGTCCCCATGGATGATGCTATATTACCTGAAAATACATTGCTTAAAACCGGTCAAACATAAAAGTTTGGTGATGAAATCATAGGTTTATAAACAGTTGTTATTACGACACCACATAGTATAATTCTGCATCGGACCATAATACGTAAAAATGACAGTCAATAGCCTTTAAGCTCACTGACCCCGATAACGTAGACCAGAATGAGATGCCCCCTTCGAAGAGAGTGTTCTTATGCCGACACTCTCAGTATGATAAATGAATGCATCGCTAACTGAGTTGGTATGACCAAACGGATGGAGGTCGGCGTCACCCTTCAATGATTCTATCCACTCACCCCGCTTATATATAATTACACGGTCATGTATAATAGGGGACTGCAATTGCATATGAGGTAACTTAACCTGATTGTACAATGATTTGATACCTTGGTTCGTATATAAAGAAATGATTGCAATGATTTCTCCCCGTGGATTGAAAACATTATTAAATGTAAAAACGTGGCTATGAACACTCACCTCAAGTGATGAATGAAATACTCGGATATCTTATGAAGATGATCGGAACCGAACATGAAACACTTGACAGATACTAGGCAACGAACAACTAGCCGCAACCTATAAGAATGTATGCATTACTACATGGAATTATGAAATGAAATTGATTGCATGTAATACATGTACATGTTTCTTATACCACTCGTACTTTGAAAATATAGTTGTCGTCGAATCAATGTTTTTCATACTTGGTAAAAATATAAGCCAATTAGTACGTAAGATACTAGTTGTGTAAAGTATATATATAAAGTGTTTCAGTGCTGGTCTTGATGTTTTGAAAACATTGGAAGTCATTCCATTCACGTATTAGTTAATCTTGTTAATTATTGGGTTCAACGGTAAGGAAAAACGGCTCTTCTATTATTGTTTAACTTGAAAACTATACATTTAGTACGTAATATGATTTTATTGTTAAAAGCTGTCAACAATATAAGTATATATCAAGTTAAAACGTGGTTTTTTTTCGTTATACGCCCGTTTCTACGGTTCTTTATATCCACACTTTCGTGTAAACAAATACTGAACATGTTTTTAGAGACCCGGTCACCTAGGTTTCGACCAAACGCTAAAATGACCCAAGGAACTAATTTCCATCAGCACTCCATTTTACCGGAAAACCAATTATATCGTTAACTTATAAAAAATCATAATCCCTTCGTATATAGAGAGTGCCGCTCATTTGGATTTAAGCGCGGAGTTTCACGTATTGTGAGTCTCTCAGAATCCGAGCTCTTGTGTAAATCTCATCAAAGAATTCGTTGTTCACAATGTTCAATCTGTTTCTCCATTATCCTTCTCAATCTCCTATTATCACACCTGATGCCCCGATAATTTCTGAGTAACAATGAAGACTTCCAATATCACCCTTAGCCTTTTAATTTACCAAATATCTTCTCGCGTTTCGTCGGATAGCACAAAGCGCCAAACACGCTGAACATAAGGAGTATCTTGTTTTCGACCATTCACAAGCTTCATAAGGTGTTTGTTGGGAATCTCGGATGAATTAGGGATCGGTTTTGGAGTGATAACAAGCAGTGCGACAGTCATCAGCCCATAGAAGAATAGTGGTGCACTGGATAAATCAGCATTGTGCGAGCAGCTTCCACAAGAGTTCGATTATATTCTTCATACATCTGACTGTGGAGTTCTAACAGCGACGTTTGGTGTGTAATACCAAACATCTTCAAAAAGTTCTTAGCCCTTGATTAGTAATTCTGTGCCATGTCTGTTCTTACGATCCTTACTGGAGCTCTGAAGAGAACTTGAATTTGCTTCAGAAAGGTGATGATGTTTCCAGGTGCTTCATCTTTCGATCTAAAAACATTACCCACGGTATATTCTTGAATAATCATCGACAATAACAATAATTATACTCTTCCCATTGATACTTTTCAACTCTCATTTGGCCACATAAGTCCATGTGTAACAGATGCAAACCTTGCTTCCGAACTAGGTACGGTTTTGGGTTTATAAGTAGCTCTTTTGCTTTTTTCCTTGTTCACATGATGAGACATAAGTTGATTCTTTGGTGTATTTGAATTTGGAAGTCCATAAACTATGGTTTCGAAAAACTTACTGCAAAGAGTTGACTGAGTTCCCACGTTTCATTTTATTAGTACAGCTAGGTTATTTATCTTTGGTTGCATTAGTGAGCTATTATTGTATGGTGTTCCTAGTTACTAATTTGTCCAAAACCACTTCCAGACAACAACCACATCCCATTCTGAAATTAGAGTGCGCAGACATACACCTTCATTCTTCGGTATGCCGACAACCTGTACATGCTCCTAAACATCATCCTCTATGATAACTCTAACAAGGTACTACTTGCATTTTAAATCAGTCTAGGCTCTAAAAGTATAAAAAAGTGTAAGATGGAGTAGTATAAATAACAATGCATGTAGATCCTTGTATAAATCAAGATCTGATACCATGAGACTTGGTGAAATTATGAAAATGACTGGTTTGACAACTTACTTGAAAGATTAGGTGAGTTTATGAGGGATGGAAACCTAATAACACCTTGGTTTTATTTCGAAAACCCTCTAACTAAAGGATCTAAATGAGCATGTGGGAATGTACTTATCTTGGAAAGAACTCTTGTTCATTGCATTGATGATTAGTGATGGGCCGCAGCAAGGAAAGGAGTAGAAGAATGGAAGTTATTATCTTTCGTTTGTAACTATGTATTCATGATAAAATAGATTGCCATTTGGTATATGATTCATTAGGTCTCAAAAAAGGGTACATCTCTCTCTATATTCACACTGAGCGTTAGCGTGCATCAATTTCAACAATGGTGTAAGGGATTGGTATTGGGGGGGGGGCTGGTTGGATTTGTATAAAAGGGTGGTTGTTGGTTGGAAGATTTTGTGTATAATGCATGGTTATATTGCTAGAGATGATGATTTATAGTTTTATGAATTAACCCGTTTAATCAGTATAACGATTTGCTAGACAAATAAAAGTATTTACCTACCCATCGGTACACCAAAATTGTTCATGCATGACACGGAGCAAAGCTGATCAATAACGTCCCGAGTTGTGGTCGTTTACTATAAATGTGCCTGGTTTCTATTTTCATAATACCCCCAGCACGATAGCTGCCATATTTGAGTTGGGGGTGTTACAGCACCCTCAAGTTTACCAAGTTTTACAATTTAACTCTTATAATTATATAATTTACAATTAAGTCCAAGAGAATTCCATATTTACCAAACAAGCACATCATTTTACCAAAATTCAGAATATCACATCAGATTGCACATATAGTACCATTCAGCCCCTTAAGTTTCAGAATTTACACATTTAGTCCCTTAAGTTTATAAAACTTATTAATTAAATCATAATTCCATAATAATTACACAATAAGCACATAAATACTCAAAATTACACAAAACACTCTTAATATCATTATATACTCAAAATAACTCCAAGTATCCAGAATTTACAGTTTTAGTCCCTCCTTTTCTAATTATTCCAATTTCACCTAATAATTTACTAATAATTACATAACAAGTCCTTATAATTATGAAAAACATCCAAACAACCCATGCACTATTTTTACCACATTTCTAACAGATTTAGATAAGTTCTAATTCAGCCCACAAGTTTAGAAAATTACAAAACAACCCCTATACTTATTATTTCTTTCGTTAATTAATAAAAACATACCAAACCCTAAAATTTATTTCCAATCATTACACCACAATTACTAACAACCTTAAACAATCAATAAATGCATCAAAACATGATCTAAACCCTAACGCTAAATCGTTCCTATTTAATTTCTTTTATTTCTGTTTCTTTTTAAATTAACGAATTACAAAATAATTCACAAATTACATTAAGGCCATCAAATAATTCAAACAATAATTTTACTAGGTTTCATAAACATCAAGGAATACCATAAAATTATGGGATCACATCACAAAATTCACCCTTGTCCATTTCGAATTATATTTGTATTATTTATTTAATTATTAAGGATAAAAGAATAATTCCACAAATCATATTCCAAGCTTCCACAATTATTTCCAGTATTTTTTCTAAGATCAAATACATTATATAGAGTCCATAAAAATTATTGTACAAGTCCAGAAAATTCAATTCGTAATATTTAGTGTTTTATGCATAATTAGGGTTTTTAATTCGCAAAGAAATTATAGGACATGCATGGTTCGTTTTTATAATTTTCTTTGGGTCTTATATGATGTAGATAACATAGGAAAAATACCAGGAAGATTATTGGATTAGTAGAACAAGCGTATGAATTTTTATCCTTTATAACAAGCCCAAAACAAACCAAGAAAATCCCACGAGCACACCACGAACTCCACGACCTTGTAACCATTTTTCAGACCATATATGATGTGAGGAACATGAGAAAAATAGTGAATGAATTTTATGGGAGTCGTATGATGGAATTCGAATATTACCTTTGTTTTTGAATTAAATTCGACAAACGATTTAACGAGCCTCCAAAAATCAAAACAATATTTTCTTGATGATGTTTTGGACTAGAGAAAGCCACGAAAATTTTGCTACACCTCCAGGAATTGTTTTTGGGATCGTATGAATTTAGAGAGTAGTTTAGGGTTTTGTTTTTCTTGTTTTCTTGTTTAAACCGTATAAATTATTTAGGGCAAAATAAATGTGGCGTTTCAATGGGGATAATGAGCCGTGATTAGGGGCTATCAAATCCCTGATTTTGAGCTTTCCAAAAATAGTGTAGCAATTATCTTCTTTCCTTTTATTATTCGTACAAAAAAAAAAATTAAACGTTATTGTCTAAAAAAAAAAATTAGGCGTGGCATTTTATTTTGTTTTTGGGCTTTCACATTTTATTTTGGACTTGTAAATTATCTTGGATCAAATTTTGGGCTTTTGTAAAAATTTAGAATTTATTTGGTGTAATTATATAGTTTTCATTTAATTTATATAGTTATTAATTTAATTATATAGTTTTTATTAAATTTTTAAAATCCAAGGGTATTTTGGAAATTTTCTCAGGATGAAAATTTTAGGTATTACATATGTTGTATATTTACTAAATTTGTTTTGCAGGTTACTTATTGTATAAACTAACAATTATTTGGATTAGATTGGTTTGTCTGTTTTGGTCTATGTGTTTGTTTTGCAGCTAAGCTGATTCTGCTGATGTATGTTTCTGCTGGAGTTACTGTTTCTGCTGATAATATTGCTGCTGATAACATTTCTACTGATGTTGTGGAAGTGTATCCGTAGCATTAACGTGTCAGTAAAATAAAATTACTCAAATGTACTCACAGAACACACATCAAAGTGATTGTTAAAGAGGAAAGGAAATTCATTTATCATCAAGAGATCCTTACAAAAGATGGTGATTCTAAAGACCCTGACAACAATGAAACATGAATCTAACCCTGACACTACTACAGCTTTCCTTTTCCCTTCCCATCATCATTAGAGAGGTCTGAATCAAAACCACAATTTGGAGGTTTGGAAGAATTCTCTGCTGATCCTGTTGGAGTGGAAGGAGCTTGATCTTGGGGTTCATCCTCATCTGAGGAAGTATACAGGAAGGGTGATATGAGCTCTCTTGCAGGTGGTAAGAGAGGAATCCAAGGATTGGAGTCTTTTGAAGATTCAGGTGACATGGCCGGATGGGGAACTGTGCTTGATGTTCCAACTTCGTTCATCTTCTTCTTGGATGACTTTTTGGGTATCTGGTTCCTTTCTGCATCTGAGGGTTCATCTGTGCTCCCTGTTGGTGATTCATTAAGGTTTGAAGCATCAGATGAAGATTCAACAATTTGGGGTTTTGAGCTCATGGTTCTTGTTATTGGTGGATAATTAGGTTTGGTGAAAAGTTTGGATCTGTTTTATAGGCAAAAGTCAAAGTGTAGGTCCATAAATGCGTATTAGGTGGCAGAATAAATGCTCTAAGATTTCTCCTAAAGATATTTTTGCAAAATACTACTAAGGGTGATTCTGCTGATCAAATGGTTCCTACGGGTAGCTTTTACAGTTCCTGCTGACAGGTGTTTCTGCTGAGAGTAGTTCCTGCTGATAATATATTTTTTTTTTCAGAAGTACCTACCTTATGCATCAAACAAGTTGAATGACAACAAAGAGATAAATTATAAGTTCATTCATTTTTCACCAAAAGAAGTTACAGTCAATCCTAACATCTAAACAAACACAACTGAACACATCTTAGCACCTAATCATGATTTCTATTCCCTTTGAGTGTACAAAATAAAGCTTTCCATGCAACAAGCTTGTCATCGGGTGTCTCAGTCTTGTTCTCTTCATATGTGTTGACCCTCGTACTCAAAAGACTGAACACATCCGAGCAACTTACTCAAAAGACTGAACACATCTTAGCACCTAATCCTGTTTTCTCTTCCCTTTGCCCTTGGGATCAGATGTACCTTCACCAGCCCCTTGTTTCTCAGCACCTTCTCAACATCTTTGGGCCTTGTTTCAGAAGTCCATAGCTTCTTGCACACAAGCCTCATTACCTGTGGAGGTGGTTTTGGCAACTTCTTGGTAGATTGAGGAACTGGTATCTGGCTCATTGCAGCCACAACTCGCTCCATCTCCTTTGTCAGAAGCTCTGAAAGAGGTGGTGGCTCAGAAGGTCCTTCATCCAAATCCTCAAGAAACAACAACTCAATACGCCCTGTCTTATCAGGGGTATCTGAGTCAGAGGATGAAGAAGGAAGTGATGGTGATAGAGAAGGAGGAGCTGGTACATCATGTCTCATTTTGCGTGCTTCCTCCTTGGTTCTCCAACCACGCCTTCGTCTAAAAGGCATTGGTGGTGGTGGTGGAGGAGGTGGAGGAGGAATGTAATGGTCTGAAGAAGCTGAAGAGGAATCAGAGGATATCTCTATTGGATTCATTAAGTGTGATTTGAGGTTTATTTATAGACCTGATTGTGTAATTAAGGCATTTAATGAGGAGTCGGTTCAATGGGTATTTATGGATGACAGCCTGTATATATTCTGCTGATGGTTTGATTCTGCGGATTGACTTTTCAATTTTGCGGATTGTTCAATGCTACGGATTGACCATACGATCCTACGGATTGACCTTTCCAATCTACTGACGAGTCCACTTATGAGTTTTATTTTGGGTAAGTAATAAAGTCAAAATTACCTCCCACAATTTGGTAACTTCCTTTAATAACCAATCGTGTGAATCCCACACTTAAAATAACTCCTTCCCACTCGTTATAACTTCAAACCAATTTCTCCATTTCTCAAATTCATACTATTCTCAAAACCACTCATGGCCGAACTAGTCTTCAAAAGTGACCACAATCAAATCGCATTTCTGGAAAAAGCAAAGGGGAAAGAAGTATTTGATCCAATGGTAGAGTTCTTGCAGCGGTCTAATCTTAATTTTGCTCTCACACACTGTCCCTCACTTGTGTGTGAATGATTGGTTACGCAATTTTGGGATACTGCCACAATAGGAGATAATAACACAAGGATTCTCGCCACTATTGATAGGAAAGAGTATGAGGTTACTGAGTCTTTGATCCGCACTAAACTCAAATTGAAAGATGCAGATGGAGAGTATCATGAAGATAAGGCACTGATACTTCCTGCCTTACAGGCTATTGGTTATCAGGGTGATGGAAAGAAAGCATGGTATAAGAAACTCCTATGTCCTAAATGGAAGTTTCTGGTGCATACTTTGTTAAAGTGTGTAAGTAATAAGACTGGAGGGTTGGATCAATTCTCTACATATCTGGCATGTGCTATTGCTTGTATGTCACAGGGTACAAATTTTAACTTTTCTAGATTTATCTTTCAGGGTATGATTAGTAATATTAATGCTGATAAGAACAAGTTTTATATGTACCCTAGGTTCCTTCAAATCATAATAGGTATAGAAACACGTGATAGAACACATAGACCTATTTTAGAGTTGACCTCTAAAGTCTTTTCCAGCATGAATAGTCAATACACTGGTGCACACTGGCCTCTAACACCAGCTATGTTGGCTGGTGCCAATGCTGGTGCTGCTGAAGGTGGTAATCCACCCAGCCCTCATGCTGCTGAGGATAGTATTCCACCCATTCCTGAAACTGCTGATGCCAGTCCATCAACAGCTGGGGTTGCTGGTACATCTGAAGCTCCTGAAGCATCTGCATCAGCAGCTGCTGATGAGTATCCTGTGGATACTCCTCATGAGCAACCTGCTACTCCTCTGCAACCAGTCAATCCTGCTAATGAGGATTCTGCTGACCTTAGGAATGAGGATGAGACACCCTTTGCTCCCCAACTTGATCATAGTGTTGACTATATAGGACCATCTGTTAATGAGCCCAATAGAGAGACACCTATTTTCACAGGACACCATCCCTCTAGTCCAACTAGAGAGTCCTTTGTTGATACCACCACTACTGGTGATGCTTTTCATGTGTCTCCTACCAGGTTCAATGAAGCTCCCAAAACCACTGGTATACCTATTGGTACAGCTGAGGACCTTGTATCACTAACCAAAGTCTATGAGTTGCTTAACAGGTATGTCACACAAGTTGGTGATTTGGAAAGGGAACTCTCTTAGACCAAAGCAGATCTTGGAGGTCAAATCAGTGTCTTAACACAAAGGGTTCAGAACTTGGAAGATCAGCTTCAGACAAATAAGAAGAGGAAGTTAGTGGTTGAATCAGAAGATGAACTGGAGGTTCCTGCAGACAATCCAGCAAAGGAATCTGTGTCTCTTGATTCACTTCATATGTTGGCTGCAGCTACTGAAGTTAACCTCACTCCCTCTCCACCATTTACAGCTGCTGACATTAAAAAGAACAAGAGTCCCATCAAGGTTTAGAGTGAGCATTTCTTTAGTAAGAGTGGGGGTGACACTTCTGCACCAGTTATTGATTCTGCTGATGCACCTTCTTCTGTTGATATTGGGCAATCCATGGATGTTGATCCTGCTGATGGTGTTGCTAATGATACTGATCCTACTACTACAGTTACAGAGCCATCTACTGCTGCTCCTTCAGGAGAGGATCCTCCTATCTTTATGTATGGCAAAACATTTGGGGTTTCTGTTGCAGCTCCTACCACTGATCTTCAAGGTGTGAGTGATTCTGGTGTTTCTGCTGACCCTTCAAAGCTTTCTTCTCTTGCACATCAGTCTGCTACATCTTCTGCTGATACCTTTGTTTCGTCTGAAGAAGAGCATGTTGATCTGGTTGATCAAGATCTTGGTTCAGATAAAATAAAAGAAGCAGAAATACTTGCTCAAGAAAGGCTCTTCAAAGAATATGAAGATCTCATGAAGAGTGAAGATTTGGCTCAGCAACAACAAGCTCAGTTTGATGCAGAGATTGCCAGGGCAAAGGCTACTTATGTTTCTACTTTGCCACTTGAAAGAAGGAGAGAACTGGATGCTCAAGCTTCAGACTTTAATGAGGCTGATTGGATGCATATTGGAGCTCAGATTACTTCCAATACCTCACTTTCCAAAGATCTACTTGGAAATGATGTTTCTTCTGATAATATTATTGCTTTATTGAGAAGGAAGAAAAAGGAGGAGGATGAGAAGAAAGCAAAAGCAAAAAGGGATAAGCCTCCAACACAGGCACAAATGACCAATCAAATGAGGATGGTGGTCAAGAATATGAGTTCAGTTGTGTTTAATTCGGGGTGGACTAAAGAGAAGGTTTGGAATATGCCTCATGACAAGTTGGTGAAAACATACAACTACATTATATCACAGGGTCAGAAGGGCACATCCAAACCAACACTAGAGGAACCACCTTCTAAGAGGTTCAAGTCTGGTCATGGTACTTCTTATGTGCAAATCGTTGACTCATTTGCTGTACCATCTGTGACCACTTCTGCTGCTCCACCTGTTTCTACTGATCTCCCTCTTCCTGCTGAGACATCTTTTCCTGCTGAGTCTTCCACACTCACAGATAAGGGGAAGGCTCCTATGGTTACTGACGGGTCCGTTACCAGACAAAAGACTAAGAGGCAGCTTGAGGAAGATAGGTTAAGTGAAGAAGCTATTCAAAGGATGCTTGCTGATGATGCAACTGAACTTGCGAGGGCTACTGAAGCAAGAGTTGGTCCTGGTGCTCCACCAACTGCTGATGCTTCTCATGATGTTTTTGCTGAAGCTTCTACAAATGTTGCTGCTGAACAATCTGTTCCTGTTGATACATCTCATACTGTTTCTGCTGATACCTCTCATGCTGCTCCTGCTGATGCATCTCCAGTAGATCCTACTAACACTCCTATCCCTATACCTGTTCCTGCTGACCAATCTGCACCTGCTGATGCTTTTGATGACACACCTTCACCTTCTCCTGGCAAGAGAAAGAAGACTTTGGCTAGAAAAAGGGTTTCTAGAGGTTTGGTTACACCCTTGGCAGATTATGGGTATATTGAGATTGAGGAAGATGATGGTGAAGATACTGTGGCTCATGTTCCTTTTGTTGAGTGGGAAATTACACCTCTTCAACTGAAAGATCAAGATATCAACACTATTCATAGAGCAGATGGGTCAGTTAAACATTTTACTTTTCTTAGTGAAATTTTAACTTTTGTGGATAGACAGGATTTGGTGAATCTGTATAGTTGGGTGACTTCCTACTACAAAAACAAGGAGCCTACAGGATGGGGCTTATATTTACATGGGGACTTGACTACATTATTTGATTCAAACCTAGCTGTTAGTAAAGGATTCAGGGTTTGGATGGGTCAATCCAAATGGGAGCTTGCTAATTGGAAGTTTTATCCTCTCTCTAATGTACATGTGCTCTCCACTGATGCTGGCAAGATTCTTTACATGTGTGCTGAGATTACTTATCCCATCTCTCTTAGGATTCTAAGACAGATGTTGGGGATGAAGCTGCTTGTTCCTACTGATGTGGTTGGGAATGACATGACATATGCTGAGCAGTTGGTCAAAGATATGAGGCAGAGTCTTCTTTTCAAGAATGAAATGAAAGCCAAGCATGGTTTGCTGCTTGACACTAATTTGGGATGATTGTTAAAAAAAAAAAAAAAAAAAAAANAACTTTCTTGTATTATTTGCTGTTCTTTGTTGTATACAGGTACATCTGTTATATGGTTATCAACTCACCATGATGTTGACTGTTCCATCAAAGAGTTGGCTAGTCCAAAGGGTAAAGCTTTGTTAAAGACACATCAAATCTGTTGATAGCTGTAATGGTTTGCTCAAAACCATAGGGTACTCAACTCACCCATGCTTCATTGCTGAGAGTTGAATGGTCATCAATTCACCATGGATCTTATTCTTTGAACATCCAAAGATTTGATTAGCCCACAAGGATATGGCTTGTGGTAAAGGCTGTGGAAAACCATATTTGGTAATCAATTCACCAAAGGTGATTTAGTCAACCTAAGAATTGACTAGTCCTGAGCAAACGGCTACAGGTAAAGACAACTCAAATCCGTTTATAGTTGATGATTTACTAAAAATCATATGGTTATCAGTGTACCATAGTTCTTCTTTGAACTAAAACATTTGGCTACTCCAGTAGTAGTGGCTATTGGTAAAGAGACATCAAATCCATTATTTTCAATGATTCACCTCTCACAGGAGTTAACACACCCAGATGTGATGAGAATAGTATGAAACAAATATGTTTTGATGTACATTATGTCATTTGTTGCTGCAAAGATCTGGTGTTTATACTTTCATCACTTATAGAGACGTGGATATTTTGCTTCTTTGCTACTGGTGTTCGAGTTCAATCCTCTTATTCTGACGTGTTAAGATCTATCAAGAATCTTGAACTTAACCAGGTCAAATTCAAGATTAGGGGAGGATTGTTGGGAATTATGGAAACTACTGCTGAGGAATACTACTGAAAGGATTCTGCGAATAGCTTGCGGGTTACTGCTGACAAGAGTTCCTGCGGATGAGAAGATTTTGCGGATAGAGTTAATCAGTAGAATGTAGAATTAGTTTATTCTAGTATATTTTGCTTCTTTGCTACTGGTGTTCGAGTTCAATCCTCTTATTCTGACGTGTTAAGATCTATCAAGAATCTTGAACTTAACCAGGTCAAATTCAAGATTAGGGGAGGATTGTTGGGAATTATGGAAACTACTGCTGAGGAATACTACTGAAAGGATTCTGCGAATAGCTTGCGGGTTACTGCTGACAAGAGTTCCTGCGGATGAGAAGATTTTGCGGATAGAGTTAATCAGTAGAATGTAGAATTAGTTTATTCTAGGACAAGATATATAGAATATCTTTTATTGTTTTACTGTGATTTGATTCTTGTAAGAAAGGTTAGGGTTTCTTGTAGTATAAAAGAAATCCTTGCTAATGCATTATGAACGTTTTTAGAGAAGAACATCATTAGTTGATAATAAACGATCCATAGAGGATTAAAGCATTGTTAGTATTTGTGTTTTGCTTGTGCTTACAATTCCGCTAAATAGTACAAGTAGTAGAGATTCTCTTTTAGAGTGTTTGTGATTACACAGACATTACTAACAATCCAAAGGCTCAAAGGTCTATCAAGGTCTAAGTTTCAACACTCACATACACTTCTTCTTTCAGAGTTCCATTAAAGAAAGCTGTCTTAATGTCCATCTGATAGACGGTGATGTTTTTGTGAGCTGCATAAGCTAAGAAAATCCGGACTGCTTCCAATCTAGCTACAGGCGCGAATGATTCCTCGAAGTCTATCCCTTCTTCTTGCGGATATCCTTTAGCCACGAGACGAGCTTTGTTGCGAATTACAGTCATTTCCTTATCCATTTTGTTCTTCCACAACCACTTGAGATCAAGAACACGTTTATCAAGTGGTCGTTCAACAAGTTCCCAACTATCATGTAACAGGTATTGAAGAAATTCCTCCTGCATCGCTTCTATCCATGGGTTTTCTGCCATTGCTTCCCGAATGTTCTTAGGTTCTTTAAGACTTAATGAACAGATGTAGATACACAATTCAAGATCTGTGGCAAGTTGTCTTCTCGTCTGAACTGGCCTTGAAGGTTCACCAATAACGTGTTCAATTGGATGATCTTTTGTCCATTTGAGTGTAGAAGGGTACCTTGGGTTTAACAGATGCGTGTTAGATGGTTCTTGTAACCTTGAAGAAGATTCAGCAGAGTCTGTTGCAAATGGGTTTTCAAACACTTCTTCTTCTTCTAACGCAGCATTGTTTGAATTATTTGTTGTTTCTTCTTGAAAGGTTGTGTTTTGGTTTTTCTCATCAACTCTTGGTAGAACAATTTCAATAACCGGAGTTGCTGGAGTAGATGTTGATGATGTTGAGGGAGTTGGTGCTTCAGCTTCAATTGTAGTAGATGCATCTTGTGTTGGTGGTGGTGGTGGTTGATGATTTTGAGCGGGTGCAGCGGAATGATGTTGAGATGCAGTTGTCGATGTTCCACCATAGTATTCATCAAACATTAACTCGAAGAAGTTTTCCAGTTCTTGTTCTGTAGGTTTATCTGGTGTTTTTGACTGAGATCCATTAGGTACGAGTCCTGAACTGATGTGTCCAGAAGTCTTTCTGTTTGGTGCGGGTCCTAATCTGGTTTGATTAGAAGACATCGGGTTAAGCACGGGTTCTAGAGCGAGTCTTTCAGAAGCCATCTGTGAAATCTCGTCAAACTTTACATTCATCGTCTCCATTATCCTTTTTGTTCTTCTATTATACACCCTGAATGCCCTCGAGTTTTCTGAATAACCAATGAAGATTCCAATATCACCCTTAGCTTTCAACTTTCCTAGATCTTCTCTGTCGTTCGTCGGATAGCACAAAGCGCCAAACATGTGAAGGTAAGAGATATCCGGTTTCCGATTGTTCACAAGCTCATATGGTGTTTTATTGAATCTTGGATGGATTAGGGATCAGTTTTGAGTGGAACAAGCAGTGGCTACAGCATCAGCCCATAAGAATAGTGGTGCACTAGAATAAATTAGCATTGTGCGAGCAGCTTCCACAAGAGTTCTATTTCTTCTTTCAACTACCCCATTCTGCTATGGAGTTCTAACAACTGATGTCTGATGTGTGATTCCAACATCTTCAAAATATGTTCTTAACTCCTGATTGGTGAATTTTGTGCCGTTGTCTGTTCTTACAATCCTTTTTGGAGCTTGAAGTAGAACTTGAATGCACTTCAGAAAGGTGATGATGTTGCCAGGTGCTTCGTCTTTTGATCTCAAAAAGTTTACCCAAGTATAT
>LBNU01038197.1:99246-114122 GCA_014162995.1 Artemisia annua | reverse complement strand
TACGCATGATATGTTTAAACCAATGATTGGTACTTATTATGACTTTATTTTAGTATGTGCTAAATATCCCAAAAAAGAAAAAAATACATTTGCTGGAGTATTAATATGGAAACTAAAAGGTCAAACACGAATAATAGGAAATTTCATCGTGATAAGGACATATGATGATTTATGATTTCATAGACTCACCTTATGAAGAACTCTTGTATACGTATGGTCTTTTCGAGAAGAACGTATTGGGCTGTATGCAACGTTTTAACCAAATCAAGGCTCAGAAATCAATAAACTTCGAAACCTGGTCACACTTAATGTTCACACTTTTGGACTTTAGATCGCATTTTAAAAAAATTCTGCATAGACCCTCAAGCCACATTCATCTACTCGACGCCGACTTCACTTTTTTCTTCTTATTTTCTCTTAAACACCTCAGCATTCAAATGAAAAGCTAAAGATATACTCAATAGTCTGAAGAAACAACTGTTTAGGTCTGAATCAATTTAATGTTGTTTTACCCTATAAGAATCCACCTTAATCGTTATTATAGCATGAATATACATAATCAAACATATTCATTGTTGTGTGATAAAAAATAGAGAACTTGAGAAAGAATACCAGACAACAAATGAATAAAAAATATTATGATCATTCGGATGCAAATCAATAATATTCATCAAACAATATCACCTACCAAATTTCTTCTCACTTATTATTATTACCTAATTTAGTAAATGATCAACTATATCTTCAACTATATATGATTATGGCCACTTTATGATTAATGATTTCTTATTTCTAAATATAGGACTGAACTAAAAATAACCAAAAAGATAAAATTCCTTCTGTATCCTATTAAATAGAGATTATAAAAGGGCCAATAACAAATCATCTATTTAAAAAGCGATTCAACAATACCTCGTGCATTTGAGAATGTAATTAGATAGCACAACTAAATCAAATAATAATATTTACATTATCTTTTAAACATATATAAAATGATACATAAGAACGATTCACCATTTATCTCATAACTACTTTTAGCCACACATTTATTGTACATTATTGTATGCTAGCCTAACTAAAATACAAAAAAGAAAAATCCTTTTGCTGTTTAATGAGTCTAATAATCTAGAATAGTAGGATAACAGGCCACCCAATACATAAATTTGTATTAAAACATAGACAGTGGAACATATGCTTAACATATCCATATAGTCACAGCGATAACATATGAAATTAACTCAACAATTATTTGCGAACACTTTCATATTGGTCACACTCTTTTGTGTTTGTGGGCCACGTTATACCATAGCAAATCAAAATATTGAGATCAGTTGTTTAACATGAGCTGTGTATTTTAGATGATGTGTGACGAGTTTTCACTTGGTGAGAAATGAGGGTGTTTTCCGTGTTTGATTGACTAGGTAAAATAGTGTAGTTGTCACAAGATAAGATTAGTAATTCGTTCTAGAGATAAATTTTGTCAAACTATTTTATGTCCACATTTTTAAAGATTTATAATCGGCTATAACTCTATATATGTTATCATCGACGCATCCCATAAACAAAATGAGATAATACATAGTATCCAAAAATGTTACCTTTCTAGGTTAATGATGAGGCTTATTGACACACAATAGAAGGAGTATAAAATATGACATAAGTGTGGATTCATTTTTAGGACTCTTCAAGTTTACCAGATCACATTTGCTTCTAGTGTTTTCTTCTTATGTATTCAAAGTATAATCGCAGCGTATCGTCTATTATTCTAGAGTTTTCCAAGAGTGTCTCCTTGTGTTAGTTAATTATAGGCAAATAGTAGTATATGAATTTGTCTTAAAATGGTAGTTGTTGGCATACCATGTTTATAGCATTTTTACATATCTTCTTGAAAATGTAAAGTAGAATAATTTCATTGAGGATAGTTCGAAGATTTCTATAAAGTGTGTTTCTAATAACAGATATACCTATCACACTTTATATTAACATGAATACCGCAATCACCTCAGCTCTAGTGTATATTTTCCCGAACTTAATATAAATTTTACAGTTCAAATCATCTCTCACCTTTAAATATTTATCTCAAACCTAAAATATAAAGTCTTAGACACTATCTTCACCAAATGGCTGCCTAAACTGATACATATTCGTTTAATAAATGGGTAAACGTTATCTACCTTTAGGATTCTCTTCCTAACATAACTAGGAGAATTTCAATCCCCAAATCATAATATCATAAACTCCATTAAAAAGCTTCTAAAAACCTGTCTCATAACACCACTTCCGAATTTTGCCAGAATAAAACCAGTCAATTCTCTTAAGAACACTCTCGTGTATATAAACTCAATGTATGTAGACGAAGCCAGTTTAACCAAGACTATTCTCCTATCAATCACTAAAACATATGAGTGATCCTAACATAACTTATACGGAAAGCTTCTTCTAATAATCACTTTAATAAACTTCGTATATATAAACGTTGATTATCTTACGTTCATAAATATACCGTTAAAATATAAGGAACATCTCCGAGCATCCATCAAAGATGATGATTTTTTCTTGAGCTTTGATCCTTCTAATTCGGCACTGTGAATAGTTTAATTTATATTTTGTAAGAGAAAAGTCATCCAACTTCTAGCAGCTTACAGGTGGTTACAGTAAACATACCTTAGCTATCCTTGAAGCCATCCTTCAACTGCAAACGCTTTTCTGGCTTTATGTTTTGCCTGTTTGGGGGCCCACTCTTCTTAGCCACCTAAACATTTACGCATGATTGTTTACCAAAGATGAACATAACTATAATGTCAGAAAATATAATTCGAGTTTAAATACGAATTGAAGTGACTGAAACCACATAGATTTTAATGTGGCATTTGAAAGACTCTTGTATTACGTATGTGCTTTGTAGCAACGGTAAAGGCTCAGAAATCATAAACTTCGAAACCGCATTAAAAAAAATTCTGCTTAGACCTCAGCCATCACTTCATCTACCTCGACCGTCTCGACCTTCACTTTTTTCTTCTTACTTTTCATCTTAAACACCTCAGCCTTCAAATGAAAAGCTAAAGATATTAGCTCAATTAGTCATGAAGAAACAACTTGTTTTAGGTCTGAATCAATTATTTATGTTGTTTTACCTATAAGAATTGCCACCTCGTATTACATAATCAATAACTATATGAAAAATTGGAAAAATAAAAATTAAAAAAAATACATTCGTAAATAAAATCATCAATTCACAATCACTTCCACTATTTTTATTAGTAAACTAATAAGATAACCTCATGATGTATCTATTACTAAAGACATCTTAATCACTTTAATAAGAAACAAATCATGCGACAAAAAACCTCATAAAGCACAATATTTATAATTATATTAACAGATGATCATAATCATCCATCACTATTAAACATTTACTCACCTAAATATCATCTTAAAGTTTCAAATAGGACTCCCTCCCTTAATTTGATAAACAAACAGGAACAAACTAACATACATAAGGTCCATGAAACAACTTAACAACAACTTGTGGTGAATCCTTGCGCATGTAGGCAACCACAAATCAAAAATTGAGATCAGTTACAGACTTGTTTTGTGAATGGTGTGTGTGTTTTCTTGTGTTGGGTTTTTCTTTGGTTGAGTAGAATAGTAGTAGATAAATGAGTCCCGTTTGGTTTTTCTAACTATTTAAGTTTAAACCCTTAACAAATAAAGAA
This sequence comes from Artemisia annua, assembly GCA_014162995.1. NCBI lineage: Eukaryota > Viridiplantae > Streptophyta > Magnoliopsida > Asterales > Asteraceae > Artemisia > Artemisia annua. The sequence goes on along the minus strand of LBNU01038197.1, from coordinate 110,406 downwards.
TCACACTCCAACCCATGTGTATTATTAATTTTTGTTAAATCAGTTTTAAAAAACGAAATTGAGAGTATTTTGACCAAATTGGATTCAATTTTGACTTTCAATTAACCAATCACGTCGCTCGATTTTCCTTATGTGGCAAAATCGAGCTCTTCTATTGGTCCAATTTTTTTTTTATTGAGAAGTGAATTGTCTTAAAATGTTTTGAACTTTACATCTATTAATTTAGTATAAGTCAAATTTATTTTGCAATAACAATACCTATTAAAAACAGTCGCAACACCCCTGTATTCGGCTATTATTACAGTTCCAAACACCCCTAAATTTAGCAACTGAAATAGTCTTAGACACCCTTGAATTCAGCTATCAAGGCAGTTTCAAGCACCCATCAATTCAACTATTAAAAACAGTCTCAAACACCTTGAATTTTGTAATTAAAACAGTCATAAAAACCCTTTAATAACTATTAAGACAGCCATTAAAACAATCCTAATCACCACTGAATCTAACTATCAAGACGGTCCCAAAACTCTCTAAAAACGTACTATAATTAGTAGAAAATAACACTCCCAAACTCCAATAACTTAAGCAAGTTCTACTTTAGTAAACCGGCTCATTCTTTTCGCAGCAAATTTTCAAGTGAAGGAGACACATTAGTTACATCTCTTTCTAGATCATCATTATTCTATTACAACAAATTCAAAAGCAATTAACTCATCAAATACTTGTGAGATTTGTTTTTTTGTTGCAACTTTGGAATAAGGTTAATGCAACACATATCAGTGCCTGAGACAAAGGCATTTATATAACGTTAACTTAGGATTATGTGAGTTAGCCGTTTGAGTATATGAAAATTCAAGAGACAACTTGATTTTAAAATTCAATAAACACATATACCATATAAGCAAATTATTATATCAAATATATGTTCTAAGTAACCTTCAAAGTAAATCCGTAGTTGATGCATCAGGTGTAGTTTCTGGGGTTTTATGGTTACAACTTTAGCATACTTGGTGATGAACTTGTATTTCCAGTCTCTTAATGTGTCAAGTTCGAACAAATAACGCATAAGGACCAACTGGTATATAAAACATCCTGAAAGAAACATCAATCAGCTAATTCTCGAAACTATTGGCACAAAACATATCTTTTTTTTCTTCATTTCTTTCGGACTTAACAATACGCACAATACACTTTCTGCTAAAGTAATAAAAATAGAATGTGGAGCCTAATAGAGCATATCACTTGTCAAAATGAGTAAATTAGCTTTGTATAACGTTTTTAACTGACAGACAATGTTATTGTTTAACTTTAACTATTGATATCATGTTGTACAAAAGGTGCGAGTTTAGTAGCATATAATGAGCGTAATGAAGTTAAAATATGCTCCGTAAAGTTTTTATGTTTTTATGGATATTCATATATAAATTTTAAATAATAATTTCAGGAGTCGTTGTTATAAGTAGAATCGTGTATATTTATTTTCATAACACTGTAACTCGTGCTTACAATTTGATATATATATTCCCGTTCTAATAATTTAGTCGTATTTAATATTCAAACCCGTGTACGCATAACTTAAACTTTTAAATAGAATAACATGAGTCCTTATTTAAAAATATATTCTAATGGATTAAAGTCTAAAACTAACAATATTACCCATTTAAAAATATTTTAATTGATGTAAGTCTAAATAATACTAATACTCATGTAATTTTAAACAAAATTAATATTATAAAGTATAAGGAATATAAAGTGTAAGTGTTTATTTGTGTTTTTTCTAAAGTTATTAAAAAAACATGAAAACTTGTAATTTTACACTTAGCTCTATATAATTTATTTAAAATTCAACCACTAAAGTTTTATTAATTACTTCATCTTTTTATAAGTTTTTGTTTTCAAAAATTTGACACCAATATTTTTATGCATTTTTTTTAATCAAATTTCTCCACCAAATTTATTAAGTTTGACCAAAATCAATTTAATTTTGACTTTCTATTGGCCAATCATATTGCTCCTATTGGTCCAATTTTTTTTTCATTTAGAAGTGATTTGCAAAAATACTCCGAAATGATGTAATTCTTTTATTATATAAAAGATTTGTCGGTTTACTATTATGTTTTATAAGGTTATAATTTTGTGGTTTATTTTGCTTAAATAAACTTATTATGATATATTTGGGTGCTCGTGGTATATTATTCGGAATCACAATCGGTATGACATTGATCAGAAGGTAGTATGGGATTGAGAATATCGATTCCATTTTTATTGTAGCCCTACATAGTTCCGCCCTTGATTGTATGGTGTGAACTTTACGGTATGGTTATTATGTGTTTTTTTTTAAGAAAGGCATATGGTTTTCATATGTTAGTGGTGGGTCCCATGAGAATGGGTTAGAGCATCTACAATGGGTCAAGTAGTTAAAAACTTTTCACTATTTTAAAGTCTTTAAGACGGTTTTTTGCATTACAACCAAAGCTTTTCTATAAAGATTTGGTAAAGCTCAAGTATTTCCTTCAAGCTTTAGTCATTAAATGTCTTTGCATTAAATGCATCAAGTCTTAAAAACTTGATGCATTGTAGATGCTCTATGAAAAGGTGTCCACTCCCCCTCCTATGAGTCTATGGGTACAAATGATAGTTTCATTCTCCAACTTAGTAACCAAACATTTGCAATGATAATTATTGTAATTGATGCATTTCGATAGTGATGTATCAAACGCACCCTAAATATTTGTAAGCCCATAGATAAGTCAGAAAATTCGGGCTTATAACATATAAGCGAAGTTTCATAAGCCCACAAAATAAGCATAAACAAACACCCTAAACTTATTTTGGTCGACTCGAATGCTAAATAAGGTTGAGTTAAATATGTTATACTAACTCAGGTTCGGGTAGACCTAATTTACTCGGATAAGAGTTTTTTTATATTTTTTGAATATGATTTTTATAAATTACCTAGGTAAACTTGTAGAACTAGCCAATTTGTTTGTCATTTTACTCATATTCGGGTTTATCTTCTGAACCCAAATGGACCCGAACAACCTGATATTTAAATAGGGTCGAATTTTGGTATGGTTCTTTTAACCTCAACTCGAACCCGACTAACCCGACACGATTATGTAAATAAGTCTGGGTACGACTTTTATACTTTATACGTAATGATGAGTGTGTAAATACTCATCATTTTGATCCCATTTGAACTGCCAAAACATCTAAAAACACTCAATTATGCATCAAAATAGTGAAAATATCCCAAAAGTGTGTTTTATATGTTTCAGATGCAAAAAGATCAAAAACAGATAAAAAAATAATCAAAGTTTGCATAATTGGCAGTTTCAGTCCCCCAACTATCAAGAATTGACAAAACTAGTCCCTAAGCATTTATTTTCAATAAAAAGTCACCAAAGGTCCTTTTGAAATCACAAATAATCATATTTAGTCATTTGGTGGAAAGCTTGGCAAAATTACAATTTCAGTCCCTCAACTTTCAAAACTTGTCAAATCTAGTCCCTAAGCATTAATTTTGAAAGAAAAAGTCAACCAAAGTCCTTAGAAAATCACAAGTTATCATAATTAGTCATTTGATGAAAAGTTTCAAAAGTTTAAAAGTTTAGTCCCTGAACTTTGCAAAAGTGTCAAAAATAGCCCCTGGGATTAAAATCTTTTGGAAAATAACAATTATGGTCCTTGTATTGTGAAACATTGGCAAAAATAGTCCTTGGGTGAAAATTTTGGTGAAATTACATAATTGGTCCCTCAAGTTTCAAAGTTGGCAGAAAAGGTCCCTGGAAATCTCAAAAGTGGAAAAAGTCAACAAAGGTCCTTGTACTATTCACATTTGGCAAGATTCACCCTTGGAATACTTTGGACAAGTTGGCAACATCAACCCCTCAAAAATCAGAAAATTACATCTTTGGTCCTTGTGATAAATCCTTACAAACCAAACGGACCTAAACTATTAACCCAAGCCCCATAAATCCAAAAGTCCCAATCAGTCCAAGTCCAAAACCAACACAACCCCCCTTTTTCCTTTGGCCTATTTCTTTCCTTGGCCCAAACCCTCCACCAGCCCAACTCCCACCCCAGTTATAACTAATTCAAACACACCCCCACCCCCGTTCCCACCTCTACCCTTCTCCCTCCCACTTGCCTGCAACCTGTCACCTCCACCACCCCCCACCATCTCCATCACATCCACCGCCCAACCCACCATGTTCACCTACCTAACCCACTACAATAAATGCACCACCCCAAATTGCTATAAAAAACAGTTATTCCCCATTTCTCAATTTGGCGCCAAAATCTCAATCAAGGGCTCAGATTAAAGATGAAGCATCCAATGGTCAAGAATTCACTCAGAGATCATAGCAAACCCTAATGAAGCTCTATAAAAGGAATAAGATAGAGAAATGAAGAGTGTGTAGTCATTTAGTCATAATTTAGTGTCGAATTTATGTAAACTCAGTCATTAGTTGTTAAAATTACTTCAAATAGTTTGTAAGCTTTGTTTTTAATGTAATTTGATCTTTCCTTAATCAAAAATTCCAAGTTTTCAGTCTCAATTCAGTGTTTGCATTTTCAATTGAGTTTTCTCTTTTAGCTTCAATAATGTTCTAAAGCTATTGTCACTGTTCCATAAGCTCACTTAGGTTACCTAAATTGATAAGAAAACATAAAAAAGGTAAAAAAAATTCAGTAACAAATAATCACAGGGTACCTATGCATTTGACTATGGAAATCTTTGGAAGTTGCCTACAATGGAGGGGCAAGATGGACTTTTACCTAGCTTATCTCTGATAAGCTAGGAGCTTGTTGAGCATAAAGAAACTCTAGTAAAGCTAGAGCTAAGGTTTTCTACTTTCAAGTTTTAAAAATTACAAGTTTTAGTGTAATTTTCCATTTTACTATATTAGTGCTTATCATTGCTTATCTCTGTGCTTTTTATGCTTATTTAGTGTTTGTTAGTTATATTATTGCTTAAAGTATTAGGCTTGTTCAGTGATTTTCACTTGTGCTCAAAATCTCATTTTCACTGTCATAATAGCACTAGTGATCATCTTGTGTATTTGTGATCCAACTCTGTGTTTCTGTGCTTATTTTAGCTCATTACACCTCCATAAGTTGTTGGAAATCAGTTTCATAGCCTAAATCATTCAATTGATTTGAAACTCAAAAACTAGTGCAGTTAAAGGATTGTTTGGTTTTGCTATCATATCTATGTTCTAGTGTGTATTTGTTGTGGCTCAGTGTTGTTTCATGCTTCTCAGGTGTAACTTAGAACATTTAAACCATAAAAACCAGTGCTTGTTCATAAAAAAGTCAAAATAGCTTTTAATCTCATCTAATTAGCAATCCGTCAAATTTTTGATTCCAAACTCATCAAATCAGTTCAATAGTTGTTATGGTTGCTAAATTTCATGTTCTTATAGTCTAATATAACATATTCAGTGAGTAAATCAAGATCAAAACTCATAAAAGTCAAACTCTTAGTGTTTTCTCAAAAGTCAAAATTGCATATTCAGTAAAATGGTTAGTTTTTCTTTTTGATCCGTAGGATTCAATACAGATTGGAAAACCAAACCAATTGTGGTTTGTAATATTTTGTTGCTTGTTTAACTTTATCAAAAAGAAAATTCAAGTTTGGATTTCATTTGCTTATTAAAAAGCACTCTTGAAGTGGCTTGTTTTTCAAAAACCTCCCCTGTGACACAGACTTCTGTCCATTTTCATAAGCTCACACAGAGCTTATTAGTGGACCCCACCTTGTGAGTCTTGGCTTTTTGGAAAGCCCACAAGCTCATCTTTAAAGCTCAAGCCTTGTTTTGCATTTCCAAGCTTATTTAATAGGTCTGCACTTAGCTTCTTTCTTGTCCCAATTGACAGTGTATACTGAGTGGTCAGTATACACTGAGCTTTTTGGCCCAATTTCATAAGCTCACACAGAGCTTATTTGTAGGAGTTAAGCTTTGATTCTTGGTTTATTTGGAAGCTTGCCAGGTGAGCTTATTGGTCCAAGTTTAATTTTGGATCCCTGAGCTTATTTGTGGGCCCCATAAGGCTTACAATCTAGTACCTTATTCTGTGTGGTTCTGTGGCAATTTGGGATTGCTTATTTGCTTGTTTTAGCTTATCCACTGTGCTTTTTCAGTTCCTTTAGCTTAACTTGTGTTCATATTAGTTGTTTGCATCTTAATTTGAAGCTTGTTTATTCTGTAGAGCTTATTAAGAGCTTTTTCATTATTAGAAATCCAAAAATATAATCTGTTAAGCATTTTAGTGTTCAAATTGCTTATTTTTAAGTTCTGTAAAAAGTGTTTTCATAAAAGTTGGTTATTTTCATTATATAATCATCTGTTAAAAAGAAAATTCCAAAAATAATCACTTTTAATAAATGATAGCTTCTATTTAAGCCATTTGGCTTATTCCTCAGCTTTTTCAAAAAGCAATTTTCATTTTTATAATTTTCATAAGTTCCTGGTCACTTGTAGTATTTATAATAATTTTCTTAGATTTTTATCTGTTAATTTAGTATTTATAATAATTAATAATAGTTAAATTAGTTTTAATTAAAAAACCAAAAAGAAAATCCATTTCTGTTTATTTTTAATCTCTAGTACTTTTTTATAATTTTTCTAGGTTTTATTAATCATTTATACTTTTTAGAAAATATTTTCTTAATTATCACTGTTCATTTTCTATTTGTCTCATTTTAATTAGTTTAAATAGTTTTTAATTAGTAATTAAGTAAATAATTAATAAAATAGTTTAATAATAATTTTTATAAACTTTTTATAATTTTTCAGGGTTCCTGTATTAGTTAATTAGTTTTATAAAATATTTCCTAATTTTCTAAGTCACTTTTACTATTATTAGTAATTTAAATTAGTTAAATTAGTTTAATTAATATAATTAGTAATTAATTAATATTAAATTCAGAAAAAGACAAAAATATTTATTTTCAGTTTTTACATTTCTTTTAAGTTATTTTAAAGGTTTAGAAATTAATTTTGCAAATTTTTAGTGTAATCTTGTAATCTTAATCCTTTTTAGATTTGTTATAAATTAGTTTTAATTAACTTTTTAAATAGTTTTATTTAATAATTAATATTTAAATAATAAAATAATCAAAAAAATAATTTTCTTTTTAATTTAATTTTCTTTTAATTTTAAGTTTGTAAAAGTTTCATTTTTACCCCTTCTAGTTTTTAATTCTTCAAATTTAACCTTTTTTCATTTACGTAATTAGTCTGTTTGTATTAGGTTTTCTCCAAGCCTAATTATGTTTCCCTTTAGTGTAGAATTTTGTTAATTATCATTTTCTTAGCATAACAGCACCAAATAATCAATCTTTATCTGGTTACCATTCCTAATCACTCATTCCCAAAACGTTTTCCAAACACAATTTCAATCTCGTTGGGACTTAACGACCCGTGAGAACACTGTGCTTTCAACGGATCATAAATTGATCACTTTCTCCCTCATTTGACTTAGTTGACCACACCTGGTTAACTGGTTGGTTTGGGAGGAGTCACGTAATTAAAAGGAGTATTATCATCCAAGGAAGAGAAAAAAAAAAAAAAAAAAAAATCGAGAAAATACAAAAAAANTTAGATTCATGCTGGTTCTTGGTAGTTATAGGCATTGTTCCTATTGTGCGAACTGAAGTTTGGGAATTAGGAATATCGTCACGAGAACGTTACCTTGTTTTAATGAACCTGTTGGTTTAGAGAATTTGATTAGACCTCCATCGAATTATTTGCATAGTATGAATGATAGTGAGTTGTCAGAATAATGGCAACCACAGCAAAAACTAGAAAGCAGTACATCAAAACAAAGTCGAATCAATGGCTCAACACACGAAACATTATCTCCCATCGTCACCAAAGGATTCCTCAGTTCAAAGGATCATGCAACCTCCATACTAGCATATCTTTAAAAGAAAACAAGAGCAAAAGATAATTACACCATTATAGCTGTATGGCATACATAATGCACGGACCTGATACATATCAGACTCGATGGGTTTTATTAACTAAAAGAAAACAAGAGCAAAAGATAATTCTCGCCATTATAGCTGTGAGCACTCCCAGGTTGTCCATCGGTACAAACAAAATTAGCATAAAAACTAATCACTACTCCCTTATAACTATTTATAGGCTGCAGAAAGAAGAAACATTTGTAAGAGAACATGATAAAACTCTTCTTTATCTGCCTAAAGACCCCTGAACTTGTTTAAACCGCTGCCTCTGGTATTTCTTGCGCCACCTCTGACCCTCATCCATATCAGGACCTTCCTTTCTAAAGGTGACTCTTTGTGTCACATCATCACGGGTTAATGCTGTCAACACTGAGCTCCAACTAAAATAGATTTTGGCTTTAGAAGGAAGAGACCACTCGATTCGAACATTAGTGGGGCCTTGACCTTCTTGTTGAATTAGCATTTTAGATATACACTGAAAAACAAATAAAATAGTAAAGACAGCTTAGCTTATATAGAACTAATATCTTTATTTGATTGTGACACAGAAAAAAGAACAACGATAGAGATCCTCTCATGTTGTAATAAACATGATAGGTTATGCTGCTACGTATAAAAACAAAAGCGAACCATTTTTTAGAAAGAAAAAGAAGTGCATGCAACTCTTACTACCTTCAAGAAATGGTTTCCCTCTTCATCACTTATTCTAGAAAAGCCTGATGTCAAACTTAAGGATCGAGGATGAAAACACCAAAGCAGACCATCCAAGACTGGCAATACATGTCTGATCGGCAGGTTTAGCTCAACATGCTCGAGTTCATAAGGTGGCAACTGAGTCACCTTTAATACCTCAGAATCTACCGAAAGCTACAAGACATACATAAAGTTTGACTTAATTATTTTTGTTATTCTATCATTGCTCACAAGTATAAACACAAAAGCAAATGAATTTAGGTAATTACCCTTCCGTAAAGATTATCAAGCTTCAGAATTTTGAATATGTTTGCCTTTTCCATAAATCGCCTCAATTTCAAGAGCAAAAGAGTGTCGACTTTATTGATAATGTGACATTCCATACATGTTTTCAGCTCTCCAGAATTACTTTCTATAATAAACTCGCCTTTGCTACAATTCCATGAATTTGAATACCTAAACAGATGAAGATTAGGGGTATTCATATCAATCTCTTCCAGATCACACTCGTCATACAGCACAAAGTTCCTCAAGGATGGACTAGAAACCGCGAGGATGTTGCGTCGATTGACAAGACACAAAGACAAATTTTCAAGGAAGGGGAAGTTGGATAAAAAGTCAGCAAACCCTATTGATGTCTGGAAAAAAGGCCCATCTAAATATAACGTCCTTAACTGTTTGCATGAACCCAAGATCACAGATGTTGCACCTCTCCCTTGTCCTACAGAAAGGAGGCATTCACATAGATTTGGAGCTTCAATATCTATTGCCTCAATCCCTTTTCCATTGCAATCGATAAACCGAAGTGTTTTAAGATTCTGCCCGTAAACACAAAATTTTTTAAAACCATAGCAACATTCAACAACTAAATCCTGAAGAAGAGGGCAACTAGCAGTCAAATGCTTGATCACAAGTTGATTTAAAGGGACTCTATTAAGCGACAACGCCTTCAAAGACTTGAAGTTGACAACATCAACCATCAAGGACGATGGTAACATCACACAGTCAGATATTTGCAACGATGTTAATGTCGACGCAGATGAGAGCATATCACGCAGACGGTACATTGGCTGACAATTACTTTTCCTACTTTTCTTGATACAAATATCCAACACCTTTACGCCTCTCATAAGAATTAATTCAAGGCATTTTTCAATAATGTCTAACTCTGTATTATCCCCAACCACTGTCAAGAGTTTGAATGTGAGGGCAATCTTCGTGTTTTGCTGGCGGCAAAATCTCGAAACTGTATGCTTAACATAGTTGTAAAAATTGTCCCTGACATCACGATTGGAAACCCAATCTTCTTCATCCGTAAAATCAGAGAAAAGAAATTTTAACACGGGTAAAGAAGCGGTTAGAGCAAACCATTTTTTAGACAATACACTCACTCGAACACGCTCTTTAGGTTTATCCAATCGTAATAGTATGTTTTCAATAATACATTCAGGAAGCTCTGATATCCGGTCAGTTGCATCCTCTTTTATGATTATGTTTTCCTCCATCTCCCTACAAAAAATTTCACTAGCTTTGGTTTTTAGCAGTCATAAAACTTCAGCTAACAATGTTCTGTTTTTTGCGCTACCTACATAATAACAAATAATCCATAATACAGGTTAGCTCAGGTCTTATGATGCACGTAGTGAATATTTATTAAATGTGATTAAGCTAAGGTAAATTTGTTTTTTCAGATGTTTTGTATTTCCAATATCCTCTCTGCTGAGGTGGATAAACTTTAAACCTCTGCAAAACTGAAGTGAGACAAAGTCTTTTTTGCCTCTTATGTCATGAGAAAAAACAAACAACAATCTATAATTAAAACAAACTCTTTTTCATAAATGTATTTATTGTCCGATAATGATCCCCATAACAGGCTAACTATAACTAAAGCAAGATTAACAATAACCTAAGTCGCACGGATCTTTGTTATGTACGATAATTAAAAATTTAACCAATAATTAAAAAATAATTTACTCATTCATACCTAGGATTTGTTTGTCTCACGCTTGACAATCCAAAGAACAATAGGTCCAAATATACGAAGCAATAAAATATGAAATATACCATCTTGACAACTAATCATTAGTATAAGAAAACAACGTCCTTAACTGAAAGAAAATTTGAAATATGTATATGCACAGTTTTGGTTTTCACTAGCTCTTTCAAGTTTAATATCAAAAGACACAAATGGGTATTTGGGGATGTAAATTTTTGGCTTACGCTTATGACTTGGAAATTAAGCACATCCAATGTGCATAATTCCAAAGTTCTTTCCCTCAAAATAAAATCAAATAAGCACTTTTCTTATGCAATCCCAAACACCACAAGTATCAACTTTACTAAACTATATGAAACTAGGGACAACAAAATAGCGAAATACCATTCAAGTACTCTAAAGGGGCAGCCTAATATGTCGACAATCTTCATACCAAAATGCATTTAGTAACCACGTAATGAACCAACCCATTATCGTTAGATATTGTACGCTT
>LBNU01038197.1:81307-97778 GCA_014162995.1 Artemisia annua | reverse complement strand
ATTAAATGCTCGTCGTAACGGTATATTTTTTTTCGTTTAATGATTAACGGTTTGAAAGATATTAATATTTGAAAAAAAAGGATGAAAGTGGGTTTTTTAAATTGTTGGGATTAATCTCATCCATTAGATCAAATAAAGATGGAGGGAAGATGGATGGTGGAGATTAGTCCCTTTGTATGTAAATAAAGTTTTGTCCTCAAATGATCTTAACTCTTATTATTAAGGCCTATTTGATTTACATTTGTTTTATTAGTTATGTGCGATGATTTTATATTAGTATCGGTTTGTGTATGCAATTTTCTTTTGAGCAAATTTCGAGACTAAGGTGCTCTTTCTTTTATTTCTACATATGACATGGTTGTCTGGAACAAGTGCAACTAGATAAAATCTTGTTTCTTTTTCTTTTCCTTATGAACCTCTTATAACAACAATTGACATTTTTATCCTTTTGCCTAACTCCACACTAGGGGTGGTAATTTCTGACCCAATACAAAACCCGACCTGAAACCGACACGAAAATTAACAGGTTCGGGTTGAGTTAAATAGATTTCGGGTCAAGTTTGGGTTAACATATCTAACCCGTTTATTAAACATGTCAGGTTCGGGTTGGGAATAAAATAAACGAGTCGACCCGCCAACCCGTTTAAGATTTTTTTCTTAAATTAAAAATTATTTATATGTAATTTATATGGGTTTCATTGGCTAAAAGGTCGACCCGCTAACCCGTTTAACCTGTTTAACTCATGTAATGTGCTAACTTTTTCTTTTATAAAACGAGGCATGTAGAACCCGTGCTACGCACGGATTTTTAATCTAATTGTTAATCGTGCGTATTGTTTTTGTGTATTGTCGAGTGCATTTGTATCTTTAGTTTAGTTGTATGAAACGTTTTTAGTTTGTTGTTTAAAAATATAAAAATGGTTGATATTGTTTTGGTTTTTTGGTCTTTATATTTTTTAAATGGAGTTGTCGTTATTAAATTGTCATACACTTGATATAATTTCCTTTGATTGTTTTGGCCTATTACGTAACCCAACAATAATTTTGCATTATATTGTTTAAGCATGGTAATACGAAGCACACTGGCTTTTTCTTATTTGTTATAGTGTAATTTGCGTTAATTATTTTTGTTATTAGGTTCCTAAGTTGTGATTGTATTACATCTGTTGTAAGTATGCCATTAGTTGTTTGGTGATTTTTTTATTTAATCTTTTTATAACATATTAGTATTTATTTATAAAGTTTATGATTAAAAACTAAAGTTAGCTTCATCTCATTTTATTATACAACTAATTTCATTGAAAATTAACATTGAAGTCTAACTAATATTAATAAATTTTATCAATAAACTCAATTCTAAATAGCTAACCAAATGAATATTAATTAACACACTATTAATAATTCCTAAAACCTTTGGACTCCACTATTATGTCTTAAACTTAATTTTTTTAATTTCCAAATGGGTTCGAGCAAAAATTATGTATTTTTTCTTTTATATTCATTATTCAAGTTGCATGCTTACATAAACTAATCATGCTAAAAATTATCATTTAACCATTTAAATGTTGCTTTACATACATGCTCGTGCACATTTTCTTGAATCAATTCGCACATGTGAGCTACATCAATAGAAAACACACATAAATTACTTGTATATGAAAATGCATTAACATAAATACATAATACATACATGTGAACTAGATGTGAACGGGGGTGTCTTAACACCTTTTAATGTATCTTTTTTTATTCTTATTTTTTTTAAACTTATTTTGGTTATTATTATTATTATTATTATTTTCTTGTTTCACCTTTGTTTTTCTTATTAAAAGTATTAGATAGAATCATTGCATATGTTATGTTAGATAAAGAATATATAAAATGATATCTGACAATTCATATTTTGTTCGAGTTGAAGGGTTCAGTTTTAGACTCATATATCTGAATTCTAACGCGACCCATATAGTTAATCGTTTTAAGAAGTTCAATTTTAACTCCGACACATTTATTTTTGTTAAATAAACATAAGATTGCATGTTTTGTTTAAAATACTTTTAATTTTAAATTGATTATATTATAAAATTTGTTTTCTTATATTTAACAAATTTTATTTTTTGTGCGCATGCAATGGTTTTATATTTAAATTGTAAAAACTGATGGTTTAATACATCTAGACATTTTTACAACGATAAACAATTTTATTTGAGTCAGATTCAGATTTCTCAAACATTTATTCAGATTAAGATGGGAATCAGATTCAGACTTTTCTACCACATATTCAGATTCAGATATGCAAATCAAATTCAGAGCCTCTAATAAACAAACAGCACCTTACTCACACTGATATGTACTTAAAAAGAAAAGAGCAAATTCTTCAATTAGACCAGTCGCTCAAGTTTTTTTTACATTTTTTTAGACCAAAGAAAGTGCTCTTCCCAAACTAGACCGAGCGACCCACGAGTTTTTTTTTTTTTTTTTAAGAAGTCAATAAGTGGCATAAAAAAGTCGCAAGTACAAAAAGTACAAAAGTCGATTAAATTAGGTATAAAAAAGTACAAAAAATCGCTTATTTATTTGTGCCACTTCTAATCAAAACTAAAAAAGTCTCAAGTCGCTCATTCTATTTTAAAAAGAACACTTTTACTAGTCTTAGGTGCTGTTTATTTTCCACTTAATGGGCCACATGTGAAGGAATCTTTATCTAGAAGATTTAAAGTAGTGTTTCTTTTTCTCACTTAATCTATATAAGGCTCTTGTTCTGGAGGGGGTTTAAAATGGCAGTCTCCTCATCCAGACACAACAACACTCTCTAGTGACCCCACTTTGACAAATCTACCCCAATTCTTTTTGGCGCTAAACTTTTTATTTTTTCCCTCCTTCACCAATATAAGACAACATCTCTTCCTCTTTCTCACATCAACATCACTCCCTCACTTGTTCTTTCCAATCCTATTGAGCCCCATGTAGTTGAAGATGGTGAAGATACTGAGGTTGTGAATATCGAGTCTCCAACACCCCATGTTCCTCTCGGGTTCCTTGTCGTTCAGGTAAAACTAAAAAAAAGGTAAACAAATGGATGTAATGGAAGAAGAAATCTTGAGTGTTCTAAAAGTGATAGATGATAAGATAATTCAGTCTGGACCGTCTCCAACATCTGAATTACCTCCAAAACCACCTTCAATTGAAGATTGTGAGAATAAGTTGAATGGCCTTGAGTGGGATGAAACTGACCCGTTGTATGAAACCGCGCTTGCAATATTTTGTGACCCAAATGACCGCTACAGGGAAGGTTGGATGAAACTAAAGTCGGAGAGGTGTATCAATTGGGTAAAAATGATTGGACGTAGTAAAGGGTTCATCCAGTAATATAAACATGTATTTCGTATTATGATATTTTGTTAGAAATCTGTAGACCTTTAAACATGTCTATATGGATGTTATAGTTATGGTATGTATTTTGGGTAGATGTCCCTATGAACATGTATTTTGGGTAGATGTCCTCTGTTAAAGCTTTTGATGAATGTATGATTATTATGTTATGTTGTATGTACTGGTGCTTTTTTCTTTGACATGTATGTGTTCCAAAGTTTATGTGATGGTGTGGAGTAGGGGTGGCAATTCGGGCCGAGTTCGGGTTGGCGGGTTCGTGTTGTCAGGTTGGCGGGTCAGAAAACCCCAACCCGAACCTGACCCACTTAAATCATCGGGTCAGCTACGTCAACCCTAACATGTTTACACGTAACCCGAACCTGACCCATTTAACCCGTATATATACTTGGGTTGATGAGTTAAATAGGTTACACGGGTTGAATATGTTAAATGGGTTTTGGGTTGACCCATTTAACCCGTTTTATATACAGATACTCTTAATTAGTTAATGATAAAACTGTCATTTTTCACCTGATCTATCGTCGTTCGAGACACATTTTTTTTTTATAAAAACAAAACAAAAACGAATATTCAACAACACGCTTGACTTTGGAAGACGGAGACCAGATTTGTTTACTTTATTAGATTTCTTTTGCTAACTTCTTTTGGATCGTTTCTACAAGTGTGGTTTTAGTTTCTAATTGGTCCTTGTGGTTTGTGAGATGTTGTGAATTGTCCTCTTCTTTTATTTGCTAACTACATCTTTGTTTCATGGTTTAAAATGGCCATACTTGAGTCTATATGCACCTACATACATTTTGAGCATTATTTGTAGTTTTAACTTCTCTTCGAGATTTTAACGCTAAAGTTTACCATTTGACGGAATTTCTGGATCCGTGACTTTAAAAAAATGTTTGTACGTGTGAGGTGTGCAGAAAAGAATGAAAGCGTGTAGAATTTTCATTTAAGGTAGTAAAAACCGAGAGTTATGATCGGCTAAGTATGCGAAGAAAAAGATAACAAAGAGAAGTAGTTTAAAAAAATTGTTTTCGTAGTTTAGAGAAAAAAGTTTGATTTAATAGATTATAATTCAAACAACTCTTATGATCAAATGTAGATGCAGCAAGATACTTGTGCAATTGGTGAATTTAATTCAAGTTTGAGAAAGCTGGAAAAGATAAACAATGGGATGTCTTTGTAAAATAGATACAATACTCCACCTCTTCGAAGTGCCGAGTTTCTGGTTTATACAATAAAGTGAGTGAGAAACGCAACTGATATAGAAACAAATAGATGTCTAGTGAAGGTATTTGGGTCTATTCGAGCATTCAAGTCAAATTGCTTATGTCATTTTTTGTCCATATATATGGATTGTTTATCTCCAAAGAAGCTTTAGCGATCTTTTGGATGTTGGAAAATTTAGTGCACTTGAGGGATCAAATCATACTTGGAAATGGGTTTGGAGGTACGGAGTGTACACCCATCAAGTCCCTGATTACCCTGACTCAATAGTGGTTGTGCTAGTGTGAAACTGTTTCTGCTGATGCATGAAACTGACTCTGCTGCTAGTGTTGTGAATCTGCTGCTAGGACTCTGCTGCTAGCACTGACTCTGCTGCTAGTGTTGTGAGTCTGCTGCTAGGACTCTGCTGCTAGCACTGACTCTGCTGCTAGTGTTGTGAGTCTGCTGCTAGGACTCTGCTGCTAGCACTGACTCTGCTGCTAGTGTTGTGAGTCTGCTGCTAGGACTCTGCTGCTAGCACTGACTCTGCTGCTAGTGTTGTGAGTCTGCTGCTAGGACTCTGCTGCTAGCACTGACTCTGCTGCTAGTGTTGTGAGTCTGCTGCTAGGACTCTGCTGCTAGCACTGACTCTGCTGCTAGTGTTGTGAGTCTGCTGCTAGGACTCTGCTGCTAGCACTGACTCTGCTGCTAGTGTTGTGAGTCTGCTGCTAGGACTCTGATGAAATGTAACTGATTTGACCTATTCAAATGACAGTTATATCTACTATTATGACCACGTTTAATTGGTCATGTAACCACTATCTTTGGCTATAATGGGGGTAATTATGTGGAGATTAATGGGCCGATTAATTCTCATAATTCCATTTAATTAGCCATGAGTACTTTCCTATTTAAGAGGAATTATGTTGAGCATGAAAGACACACAGAAAACAAAACACTAATATACGCAAGGGTTATTGATTTGTGCCTAATTCAATAACAAACATTTGGTCTTATCCCAAGTAGATATTCGTGATACCCAGGCATTAGGGTCGAATAGTTTACTTTGGAAAGTGATAACACGATTCCAAGTGATATCCGGTAACCTTAATTGGTACGTAGTTAGGCTATTGATTATCTTACCCTGTTCTGGGCTCATAACCTCCAACAATCAAAGTAAACTATTTTGTGATAATCAATGGCTGCTGCTATGAGGCATATGGCTGCTAACTTTTCCAAATTGGAAAAGTTTGAAGGTGTTGATTTCAGAAGGTGGCAAAAGAAGATGCATTTCTTGTTATCCAGCATGAGCGTGGTGTATGTCCTGAACACTGCTATTCCAGAGGATCATGGGGATAATGCTACTGTGGAGCAGATAAGGAAAAGAAGCAAATGGGAGAATGATGACTATGTCTGCAGAGGTTTAGTCCTCAATGGTATGTCTGATTCTCTCTTTGACATTTATCAGAATGTTGAATCATCAAAAGAACTATGGGATTCCTTGGAAGCCAAATATATGGCTGAGGATGCTTCAAGTAAGAAGTTTCTTGTAAGTAATTTCACAAATTACAAAATGACTGATTCAAGACCAGTCATGGAACAATACAATGAACTTCTTGGTATACTTGGAAGGTTTACACAACATGAAATGAACATGGATGAGGCTATTTCAGTCTCTTGTATCATTGACAAACTCCCTCCTTCTTGGAAAGATTTCAAGCATACTTTGAAACATAAAAAGGAGGAACTGACTCTTGTTCAGTTGGGTAGTCATTTGCGTATTGAGGAATCCCTCAGGGCGCAAGATAATGACAAGCCAAAAAGTAGCAATGCTACTGGTGCATCTGTTGTCAATATGGTGGAACATAACAATTCCACCAGGTACAATGACAACAAAGGCAAGCGTAAACATCATGATAACACAAGGGCTGACCCTAACAAGAAGGCAACACCTACTTGTTGGAAATGTGGCAAACCTGGTCACATTAAAAGGGATTGCAAAGGTGTTAAGGTTGGTGGTAAAACCAATGGTTCAGGCACTAGTGGTTCAGGAAGTGGTGGTCAAGCCAACTCACTGAAAGGTCAGAATATGTTTAATGAATCTCTTCAGGTTTATTATGTTACATATGTATCTGAATCTAACTATGTGCAGGATGATGATGTTGCGTGGTGGGTTGACTCTGGAGCAACTGTTCATGTGTGCAAAGATAGATGCTGGTTCAAGACTTATGAGTCACTGAATGATGGATCTATTCTTCACATGGGAAATGAGTCAACAGCCTTGGTGCATGGTCGTGGTTGTGTAGATCTTAATTTTAGTTCTGGAAAGATTGTAACTTTGTTTAATGTTATTCATGTTCCTGATATAAGGAAAAACTTGGTTTCTAGTAGTGTTTTGAATAATCATGGATATAAACAAGTTATTGAATCTGATAAGTTTATTTTGTCTAAACATGGTGTTTTTATTGGTTTTGGCTATTTGTGTAATCAAATGTTCAGGCTTAATATTGTCAATAATATTGTTAATTCAGCCTTTATGTCAACCTCTAAAATGAATGACTCTACCCTTTGGCATGCAAGACTTGGCCATGTACATTATAAAAGGATGCAAGATATGTCTAAGGATGGGTTAATCCCAGCTTTTGACATGGACACTGAAAAGTGTAAAACTTGCATGTTGACCAAAATAACTAAGAAACCCTTTCAAGGTGTAAAAAGAGAGACTGAGCTCTTGGAGCTAATACACAGTGACCTGTGTGATTTGCATGCCACTCCCTCTTTGGGGAACAAGAAGTACTTTGTGACATTTATTGATGATGCTTCTAGGTTTTGTTATGTCTATCTATTACATACTAAGGATGAAGCATTAGATAAATTCAAAGTGTTTAAAACTGAAGTTGAATTGCAACTTGGGTCCTTGATCAAAAGATTCAGGACTGATAGGGGAGGTGAATACATGGATCATTTGTATTTTCAGTCTGTTGGTATAATCCATGAAACGACTGCCCCCTATACTCCTCAACAAAATGGTATCTCTGAAAGGAAAAACAGGGTACTGAAGGAGATGGTTAATTCCATGTTGTCCTATTCAGGACTAAGTCAAGGGTTCTGGGGTGAAGCTATGTTAACAGCTTGCTATTTATTAAATAGGGTTCCCAATAAAAGGAACAAGGTTACCCCTTATGAACTCTGGACTAAAAAGAAACCCAACCTGAATTATCTCAGGGTGTGGGGTTGTAGGGCTGTTGTAAGACTCCCTGATCCAAAATTGAAAACTTTGGGTGAAAGAGGCATTGAATGCATCTTTGTTGGATATGCTGAGCATTCCAAGGCTTATAGGTTCTATGTTATTGAACCTAATGAATATGTTTCAATTAACTCAATAATTGAATCAAGGGATGCACTATTTGATGAGAATAGATTCTCATCAGTCCCTAGACCAAGTCACAGGATTCCAAATGGAACTGATGACATTGGTGTATCAGGGGTCCCTGAGAAGGTCACTGATGAGGTTGTGGTTCAACAACCTGAACCTGAGCTCAGAAAGAGCAAAAGGGTCAGGACTCCAAAGTCATTTGGACCTGAGTTTCAATTATATCTAGTTGAAGGTACAAGGAGTGAGGTCTCTGACCAATACTCCTATTGCTTCATTGTTGAGGATGACCCCAAAACATTTGAAGAAGCAATGAAGTCCCAGGATGTTGCTTTCTGGAAAGAAGCAATAAATGATGAAATTGATTCCATCATGGGCAACAACACTTGGGTGTTGGTTGATCTACCACCAGGTTGCAAACCTCTAGGTTGCAAATGGATTTTCAAAAGGAAAATGAAGGTAGATGGAACTATTGAAAAGTTCAAGGCAAGGCTGGTCATTCAGGGCTTTAAACAAAAGTCAGGAATAGACTATTTTGATACTTATGCCCCTGTGGCACGTATCAGTACCATAAGATTGCTGATTGCTTTGGCATCAATTCACAATCTGATTATACATCAGATGGATGTGAAGACAGCTTTCTTGAATGGTGAATTGGATGAGGAGGTTTACATGAACCAACCTCAGGGCTTCATCATGCCTGGCAATGAAAACAAGGTGTGCAAACTGATTAAGTCCTTATATGGACTGAAACAGGCACCTAAGCAATGGCATCAAAAGTTTGATGAAGTGGTTTTGTCTAGTGGTTATGTTCTTAACCAAGCTGACAAATGTGTATATAGCAAATTTGATGAATCTGGTAAAGGAGTCATCATTTGCCTATATGTTGATGACATGTTGATCTTTGGAACTGACCAAAATCAAGTTGACCTGACAAAGGAATTTTTGTCATCAAGGTTCTCCATGAAGGACATGGGGGAGGCTGATGTTATCCTTGGTATAAGGATTAAACATGAAAGCAATGGTATATCAATTTCTCAGTCTCATTACATTGAGAAGGTACTGAAGAAATTTAATTGCTTTGATTGTACTCCAGTGAGTACTCCTATGGATACAACTGAGAAGCTGATGCCTAATACTGGCAAAGCTGTATCTCAACTTGAGTATTCTAGGGTAATTGGCTGCCTGATGTATGCCATGACTTGTACAAGGCCTGATATTGCTTTTGCAGTGGGAAAATTGAGCAGGTATACTAGTAATCCTAGTGCTCAACACTGGCAAGCAATTCAGAGGGTACTGAAGTATTTGAAGAGAACTATGGATTATAGTCTCTCATATACTGGTTATCCATCAGTGTTGGAAGGTTACACTGATGCAAGTTGGATCAGTAACACTGAAGACAATTCGTCTACCAGTGGCTGGGTATTCCTACTTGGTGGAGGTGCAATTTCTTGGGCATCCAAGAAGCAAACTTGCATTACCAGTTCAACAATGGAATCTGAATTTGTGGCTTTAGCAGCTGCTGGTAAAGAAGCTGAATGGTTGAAAAACTTGCTTCTTGAGATTCCATTGTGGCCTAAACCTATGGCACCCATTTCTATCCGGTGTGATAGTGCTGCTACATTGGCAAAGGCTTATAGCCAGATGTACAATGGGAAGTCTAGACACCTAGGTGTCAGGCATAGCATGATTCGTGAGCTTATCATGAATGGGGTGATATCTATAGAGTTTGTAAGATCTCAACAGAACTTAGCTGATCACTTGACGAAGGGTTTGGCTAGAGACTTGGTTTTAAAGTCTGCTAAAGGGATGGGTTTAAAGTCCAACTTAGTCACTGAATGCTAGGACACCCAACTCCCTCCTGAGGAAACTTGGGAGTTGAGTTCAATGTGGAAAGCTGAACATTCAGTGTACTGGAGCACATGTTTTACAATCATCCCAAGGTTGTGCTCAGAACCTGCTGAAAAGGAGGATGAAGTCTTTACTTCTCAATGGTTAACTTTCTTTGAAAAAGTGCTAAGCAGGAGCATGAATAAAGAGGAACCACCTATGTAAATGTTGAAGTTTTGCCGCTTCAGGAAGCTATGGACTTTTAGCTTTTACAACATTTATGAATTGGATATGGACACATGGCTTGTATAGTGTCAAGAGTATTTTAGTGTTTGAAAATGTATGTGTATTTTATCTTCAGGTATTCAAATGGGTTGAAGGGTTCAATTCTTTGTAACACCCTGATTCTCGAATATTTGAACGTGTAATTACTAAGATGGAAATTCAATCCTCAGGATATTTTCGTTTATGCATATGTTTGTCTTATGTTTGATTTTCATGCTAAGGAAGTGAACTAAATTTGGGGAGGATTGTTGGAAAATTTAGTGCACTTGAGGGATCAAATCATACTTGGAAATGGGTTTGGAGGTACGGAGTGTACACCCATCAAGTCCCTGATTACCCTGACTCAATAGTGGTTGTGCTAGTGTGAGTCTGCTGCTAGTGTTGTGAGTCTGCTGCTAGGACTCTGCTGCTAGCACTGACTCTGCTGCTAGTGTTGTGAGTCTGCTGCTAGGACTCTGCTGCTAGCACTGACTCTGCTGCTAGTGTTGTGAGTCTGCTGCTAGTACTCTGCTGCTAGCACTGACTCTGCTGCTAGTGTTGTGAGTCTGCTGCTAGTACTCTGCTGCTAGTGTTGTGAGTCTGCTGCTAGGACTCTGCTGCTAGCACTGACTCTGCTGCTAGTGTTGTGAGTCTGCTGCTAGGACTCTGCTGCTAGCACTGACTCTGCTGCTAGTGTTGTGAGTCTGCTGCTAGGACTCTGCTGCTAGCACTGACTCTGCTGCTAGTGTTGTGAGTCTGCTGCTAGGACTCTGCTGCTAGCACTGACTCTGCTGCTAGTGTTGTGAGTCTGCTGCTAGGACTCTGCTGCTAGCACTGACTCTGCTGCTAGTGTTGTGAGTCTGCTGCTAGGACTCTGCTGCTAGCACTGACTCTGCTGCTAGTGTTGTGAGTCTGCTGCTAGGACTCTGCTGCTAGCACTGACTCTGCTGCTAGTGTTGTGAGTCTGCTGCTAGGACTCTGCTGCTAGCACTGACTCTGCTGCTAGTGTTGTGAGTCTGCTGCTAGGACTCTGCTGCTAGCACTGACTCTGCTGCTAGTGTTGTGAGTCTGCTGCTAGGACTCTGATGAAATGTAACTGATTTGACCTATTCAAATGACAGTTATATCTACTATTATGACCACGTTTAATTGGTCATGTAACCACTATCTTTGGCTATAATGGGGGTAATTATGTGGAGATTAATGGGCCGATTAATTCTCATAATTCCATTTAATTAGCCATGAGTACTTTCCTATTTAAGAGGAATTATGTTGAGCATGAAAGACACACAGAAAACAAAACACTAATATACGCAAGGGTTATTGATTTGTGCCTAATTCAATAACAAACATTTGGTCTTATCCCAAGTAGATATTCGTGATACCCAGGCATTAGGGTCGAATAGTTTACTTTGGAAAGTGATAACACGATTCCAAGTGATATCCGGTAACCTTAATTGGTACGTAGTTAGGCTATTGATTATCTTACCCTGTTCTGGGCTCATAACCTCCAACAATCAAAGTAAACTATTTTGTGATAATCAATGGCTGCTGCTATGAGGCATATGGCTGCTAACTTTTCCAAATTGGAAAAGTTTGAAGGTGTTGATTTCAGAAGGTGGCAAAAGAAGATGCATTTCTTGTTATCCAGCATGAGTGTGGTGTATGTCCTGAACACTGCTATTCCAGAGGATCATGGGGATAATGCTACTGTGGAACAGATAAGGAAAAGAAGCAAATGGGAGAATGATGACTATGTCTGCAGGGGTTTAATCCTCAATGGTATGTCTGATTCTCTCTTTGACATTTATCAGAATGTTGAATCTTCAAAAGAACTATGGGATTCCTTGGAAGCCAAATATATGGCTGAGGATGCTTCAAGTAAGAAGTTTCTTGTAAGTAATTTCACAAATTACAAAATGACTGATTCAAGACCAGTCATGGAACAATACAATGAACTTCTTGGTATACTTGGAAGGTTTACACAACATGAAATGAACATGGATGAGGCTATTTCAGTCTCTTGTATCATTGACAAACTCCCTCCTTCTTGGAAAGATTTCAAGCATACTTTGAAACATAAAAAGGAGGAACTGACTCTTGTTCAGTTGGGTAGTCATTTGCGTATTGAGGAATCCCTCAGGGCGCAAGATAATGACAAGCCAAAAAGTAGCAATGCTACTGGTGCATCTGTTGTCAATATGGTGGAACATAACAATTCCACCAGGTACAATGACAACAAAGGCAAGCGTAAACATCATGATAACACAAGGGCTGACCCTAACAAGAAGGCAACACCTACTTGTTGGAAATGTGGCAAACCTGGTCACATTAAAAGGGATTGCAAAGGTGTTAAGGTTGGTGGTAAAACCAATGGTTCAGGCACTAGTGGTTCAGGAAGTGGTGGTCAAGCCAACTCACTGAAAGGTCAGAATATGTTTAATGAATCTCTTCAGGTTTATTATGTTACATATGTATCTGAATCTAACTATGTGCAAGATGATGATGTTGCATGGTGGGTTGACTCTGGAGCAACAGTTCATGTGTGCAAAGATAGATGCTGGTTCAAGACTTATGAGTCACTGAATGATGGATCTATTCTTCACATGGGAAATGAGTCAACAGCCTTGGTGCATGGTCGTGGTTGTGTAGATCTTAATTTTAGTTCTGGAAAGATTGTAACTTTGTTTAATGTTATTCATGTTCCTGATATAAGGAAGAACTTGGTTTCAAGTAGGGGTGGCAATCGAGTCGTGTCCGTGTCGACCTACTCGGGTTGGCGGGTTGGCGGGTTGGTAAAGCCTCAACCCAAACACGACCCATATATTAATCGTGTCAAAAAACTCAACCCTAACCCACACACACATAACATGTGTAACCCGTTTATGACCCACGTAACCCGTTTAAATATACTAGTTAAAATGGTTAATTAGTTTGCGAGTCGAAGAGTGTAAGTGTTCAAAGATACTGATTCATTTAAATGTAATTGTTCAAATCATAGCATATAGATACGGATTCATAATATATAATTATATCACGTAGCACTTAAGAAAACATACTTAGATCCACAAATAAGTACATTTATCATTTTTATCCTACTAGTTCTTAACCATTACAATAATCCAAGACAAAAGATCTTATGGCTTTCATTTCTTCTCCACCGTGCCTTCACAAAATATCATAAGTGCATAGGAAGATATATAAATCTTCTCCAACTTGCCTTCAAAAGAGATCATCAGTACACCTTAAGGTACAAAATGGTGCCATTCTTCATTTATTTACCAACATGCCTACAAAAGAGATCAAAAGCTTACTTAACAATGATCTTATAAAAAGATAAAAACCAATAACCAGGTTCATCTTTGTTGACCAGCTAATTGAGACTTACCAAACACTAATTTAAAGACTAATTGATATGACCAGCTTCATCTTTATTGATGTTCAAAGCCATGACATTCTGGGTTAGTTGTTCAATATCAACTTTTGGACACCACTGCCCAGCAGGGAATAGATAAACATGAATTGGACTAAAACATATAATTCAAACACATATAAAAATTTTTTTTAAAAAAGCTTTCAAAGCTGTAAAGCCATATCCATTTTCTGCAAACCAAACCGAATCCCTTGCTACATATCAAAGGGCTTCAACAGTAGGAGGCGCACATTGAACTTCGATATTGATCCAAAATTCTTCCACCAAAGACTAAAGGCCGATTTCTGATGCAACTGTTGAAACTGGATACACAAAGAATTATTCCATAGCTAATCTAGCTAAATCGGGTATCGCATACTGTTGTGAATTTCCCAAAAAACATCAAGTATACCGGAATGGAGAGGTCAATTTTGGCTCGTGGCCTCCGAAATATATTTAAGTCCAAATCAGTTTTTTTGAGCACAACCCCTGGAACTTTCATCCTTATTCAAATAACTCAAACATCCTACAAGTACGAAGAAACAAAAAAAATGACTTTAACAGGCATCATACGTTAAAGCAAAGAATTAAGAATGCAAGATGTAACTAAAGTTTGAGTTTGCATACCTTGAAAGATACCATCACTAACGCCTTCGGTCTCCATCATTTACTAGCACCAGACGGACTGGTCGAGCATTCTGGCATTCTTTTCTTGCCCTATATTCTTTGAAAAGCCCCAAAAAGTGCATGTCTTTAACCACTTTCAGTTGTGGTGAATCGACACCATAAAGCTTTTTGTTAGCTATAACTCCAAGAAATGCCATAATTGTATCGAGGATCAAATTACCACTGCCTATAGCTAATAAGAGGACTAAAAATCAGCCCAATAAGTTCTCAAACTAACCACATATGCTCAGCTATGGTCTTCATATAAGGATACAGGCACTTTTTAACTCTTCTTAAACCCATTTCAAGTGAATAACAGCATGGCTTGATGGAACAATACCAAGTTGGAAGGTAGGGATAAAGGAGATCCTGAAAAACTCAACAGCTGGCTTCATAGAAAACCTTAAAGGACAAATCACATATTTTCTAGCAACCCCCGTAACCCATTCCATCCCTAGAGTAGGACAACTTTGAATATATTAGAGTCTACTCATAGCCAAGATGAGCAGAAAGCAATCGCTGATAGTAATGTGCCAATAAGAAAGCCATCCTATATGTTGAGTTCCACAACTAAGTAGAGAACTATATAACTCGCCTATTTAAAGCTTTTTTTGCTATCTGAGGAAAGTGTGTCTGTTGTGAGCCAACACCTTGAACTAAGCTTTTCTCATATCTCCGATGCGCGTTGGCACGAAAATCTCTTCGACTATATATGTTTCACACATTCTCTAATGGTTATTAATACTAACAGCTCCTATCTATCAATCCTGCTTTCAAAACAACAATCATCTATGGGAGCACATTAAAGGGATTCAGAATTGTGTGCCTACCAACATTCTTAAGCATAGAAAATAGTTTTCCAACCTAATCTATAAACCCAAGGAAATTCAATATCAAAACGAATAACTGATTTTTATAAGTAAGACAAACGAAGATTCCTCACAACAGCCAGCCACCCAACTCTTGATTGTCTGTGAAGATCATCTTGAATCTTAATCTAAGATAATTCGTCGTAGGCTAGTCTATGCCACCATTGTTAACTTCATTAATTTTATCAATCCAAACACCCAATAACTTCTGATATTCTGACCAAGCAAAAACCACTAACATTTTTTACGCTAATTCTGTCTAGTAAACACAGACAGTATGTGGGTATGGGAACAAGGATTAATCCGAAAGAAGCATGTATAAAAGGAGATAATTTCAGTATATTCTTCACCTATTTGCAAAAAGACCCAATATTGCCTATCTAATCTCAAAATGTGCGAGTGTTGGAAGTCCGAGATTTTAGTAAATAACACAGTCCCTGAACTGTAACACAATAGACTGTACCCAAAGCATACATGCAAGTTCTAAATGAGAGAAACAGTCTACCATGGGAAATCCCTTGTTCTTCGTAATCAATCCCCACGTGTTCTGAAAGATCCTTTTTGCGTTTAATAAAATGTTGTCTTAGGATCCTAATGTCTTTAATAGGATTTGATTCTGTGCCTTTTAATATGTGGTTTGAATAAGTCGCGCTCACATATGAGTGAAGTAACTATTGACTACTTACACATTGCGTTATTTGAAGTAAGGTGTTCGAAGGGAACACCTTCCTGTAATTGAGTAATCCTTCGCTATTTCAACGAACAAGTGAGAAATTGTGCATTACCATACATGTGTACTATTATACTTTATTTGCCTTGCACCACCCTAGAGAGTGTTCCTGCGGTTAAATTCTCTTTCTTGGTGCTTAAATTTAAATGAAGATTTACTTATATTAGTGCCTCCTCTATGAGCTCTAAACTGTTTACTTTAGCACTCAACTACTAGAAAGATATAAAAGTTCTTACAATTTTCATGTGCATACACTGCAAATATATCTAGAGATAAGTTTTGGTCTTGTATTTATAGATGGTGTCTATATTTACCCATTTGATTCTAGATGACTGTTTTTAGAGGGGTAACCCTTACCAGTGACCATCTTGACTACTAAGCTGTCACATTTAGGTATAACACCTTCATCTCTTAGACCCTACATTATTCACATTAAAATAAATTGCCCAACCTCACACAGGAGATAAACGGAAAAAATTAGGGACAAAAAGAGTAAATTCAGGTAATTGACACCCAACTTCAACATGTTAAATATAGCAGCCCCAATTTAACTTGTTGTCCTAGGTCCTGTGGATACATAGAAAACTAATAGCTCTGTTCTCAAACTATGTGATTTGTAAGCTTCCTTATATATCGCTAATTTTTATGTTACCCTTTTGGTTTTGGCATAAAGAGAGATTCTCAACAACTCTCACCATTGGACTTGGAGTTTGTATTGTCACTGCTCTCATTCACTACTA
>LBNU01038197.1:54796-75272 GCA_014162995.1 Artemisia annua | reverse complement strand
TTTGTGTTTATATTGGATTCAATTTGGTTTTGGTTTGGTTTTATGTTTTATTTCGGTTTGGTGTTTATTTTGGTTTCAGTAGGTTCATCAGTGATTAATTTTTGGGTTTTTTAATAGGTGGAAAAGCTAAGCCTTTAAAGACACCAAAAACTGAGAAGAAGGAATACGATGAGGTATAAACTTATGATATGTGATTGATGTTTGTTAACATACTTTATAGCTTATCATTAAGAGCTTATGTGATCATGTCTTTTAATAAAAAGAAAAAAATGAGTTTTTTTTTAAGCTTTGAGTAAGTTAATAACATGTTAGGGGTTGTTTGTTTCAACTTATTTAGTTGGCTTGGGGCTTACGTAGTTTTGGGCTTATGTTTCATAAGCTCAAATTTGTAGCTTATCTAAAACTTAGCTACAGAAAGATGATGTTGAAGAAGAACAAGAACAAGAACAAGATGTTGGAGAAGAAGAAAAACAGGATGTTGAAGAAAAAGAAAAGCAGAATGCTGAATAAGAAGAAATATAGGATGTTGGAGAAGAAATACAGAATGTTGGAGAAATATGTTCATCAGTTATTTTTTATCACTAATTTTGTTCATCAGTTAGTATAAGTTATGATTGTTAACTTATTGTTCATCAGTTATTGATTTGTTCATCAGTTAGTGTCAATTGTTCATGTTGTTTTTTATCATCAAATTATGTTCATCAGTTATTGTTCAGTATTAGGTTGTTTTGTTCATGAGTTATTTATTGGTTCATCAGTTAGTGTCAGTTGTTCATCTTGTTTTTTTATCATCAAATTTTGATCATCAATTATTGTTTCAGTATTAGGTCGTTTTGTTCATCGTTCATTGTTTCGTTCAACAGTTATTGTTTTGTTCATCATTTAGTCATTTATTGCTCATCATGTTTTTCTTAATAAGTTATTTTCGAGTGTCAGATTACTTTATTCACCAGTCACTGTTTTGTTCATCATTTATTATCGATAAAAGGTATGTTCATCAGTATGTAATGTTTGTTCAAAATCTGATGAACCTTCAATGACAAACAATGTATATGATGAGCAAAAGTATGTTCATCAGTTATTGTTCATTAGTTTTTATCCATTAGTAACAATGAAGGTGTATTGAAGCCAGTCATTTCATTCAATATTGCTAGTGTGTTCCTTCAAACACTTCAGTTTCATCAGTTGTTTCTTGTAAGTAAATTGATGAACAATACCTATAATTTTTAAAAAAATAACAATTAAAAAACATCATTCTTTTAATCTTGCATTACTAAAATGATTAATGATGCGCCGTGATACAAAAATTAGTGCATCTAACGTAATTTGAATACTAAAAATTTAAGCTAGACATTTCATCAAACACCTTGTGTGCAACAAATATGAGTAAAACGTCAACTTTAACGTGTGATATCTTACTCATATGATATCGGATTTGATTGATTCAAAAACCTGTGTAAAGAGTGAATCAAAATCTAAAACTTTTATGTTTTAAGTTTTCCACGATTCGGCATTTATGAGGGTACAAAATAGACCCGTAAATGACAAAAAAATCAAGACAATCAAGACCCATTTGATATGTAAAAAAAATCAAAATATTTAACAAGATTTATACCAAATTAAAGAGGATTAAATTTTAAAAATTATGGTGAAATCGGTTTTTTCTAAAAGTTTGTCGTTTAAGAGATATGTGAGTTTGAAAATTGAGGTGGAAAAGTAAAAAACGAGTAAAATTACGACTTTGCCCCTGACGTGATTTTTTGAATATTTAGAATGGGAGGACACGTGTCGCATGGAGATCACTTTTTAGACTTTTTAATTTATGACACTTTCTAATTGATCGGGTACCTACATGACCAACATCTCAAATAATATACCAAGATCTTGAAAACATCAATGGATCTTATTAATCTCAAAGCATGAACATTTTATAAATCTCAGATCTCAAAATTAAACGAACAAGTATACAAACAAAAAAGAAGGAACACATCTATTAACTTTCCGGCGAGACTAAGGCGGCTCAACGGTGGTTGGATAATGGCAGCGACGGCAGATTCGTCCAATCGAGTTTTTCCATCCAAATCGCCACCACAACAGATCTGGTCAGAAGTTTGGTTGGAGGTTGTTGCTTGGATGCTCTTGATGAAACTCTAAAAACTGATGAGAGATCGAATCAGTTTTGATAGGTTTATATAAACTACTGGTTTATGTTTGTTGTTATTGTTTTATTTCTTTTTGTTGTGTTATTTAGGTGTAGGATTGGGATTTCCGTTTATTGGAAATATAACGTAGGTTGTGTGGTAGCATCAAAGTAAAAAACAAAGAAATGTTGAAGATGAAGTGTAACGAGGGAAAAAATGGGGAATAGGATAACCCTTCTTGATGACTAGGCATGTGGGCCAAAATTGTTCCCGGTAAATTACCTAACTTTTACGGTTTTAGAAAGTTTTGTTACTTAACTTAATATTTTTGAGAGTTCGTTATATAACATAGAAAATTTTCCTAAGTTCGTTACCTATATGTGTAAATAACCCAATTTTTTTTGGTAAAGTTAAGCTAGAAAAGAGAAAGTAACATAAACTGCTAGTCCACTTTTCTACATACTAGCCACTTATTTATAACAAAAGATATAAAGAAATTAATTAATATTTTTACATTAAACTCAGTTCATTTTTCCTTTTTAAAAATTACATATATCAATAACCGAAAATTATTAATCTAAATACATCTTTCAACAGAGACACTTCATATACTTGCATATAANAAATAAGTAATCAAGTACATACCTTTTTGATTCTCCCACTTAAGTGTAATTGAAGCTGAACCAACCATAAAGAAAAATAATCTCCCGACAAAGAAAACCCCTAAAATCGAAACCCTAACTATTGCATTTTGATTATATGATTCGAGTATAATCTTCCGGCAAAGAAAACCCCTAAAATCGAAGGCCTAACTATTGCGTTTTGATTATACGATTTCAGTGTGTGTATGTGTTTATGTGATTTGTGTTTTTGTGGCTGTGGATTGACAGAGTGAGGAGATAAGGAGGGTGTGTATATTTTTTATTCTCCTGTTCCTCTCCTCACAAAAACACTGTAGTAACCATTTTGGGCGGGTCGGGTAAGAAACAAAGTTGTACCCGAGCATCCCACTGAATGTTATATTGTATAATAGTGTAATTTGTATAGTAGAAGGGTTAGTCCCCCCTTTTGTCTAGGACTAATAGTGTAATTTGTATAGTAGAAGGGTTAGTCCCCCCTTTTGTCTAGGACTAATAGTGTAATTTGTATAGTAGAAGGGTTAACATATGACATTAATAAACAAGGAGGACTGTAGCTCAAAAAAAATGTGGGCCCCAATGCTTTGACAATTCAAGCAACAAGCAAGTGTGTTCTGCTTCAGAATCCAACTTGGTACACTTTGGCTTTACAATTTTATCTTTTTTCTAAATTTTTTTGGTAAAGTTAACCGAAAATTATTAATCTAAATACATCTTTCAACAAAGACACTTCATATACTTGCATATAACTTTGACAAACTTTTTTTTTGGTGTAGTATTTTAAAGTTTCTTGTTTTTGTTTTGATATTTTTTTTTTTCGATACTACATGTAACTGCAAGTTCAAGATTCTATAAGGTAAGTGATTGTTACACTTTAAGTTTTTATTGGGACACTTCTATACAAGCTGTTAAAGCATTTTATACTTCTTTTTTTTTGAACAAAAGCGTGTTATACTTAAAGTACAATTATTTAATGAATACGGAGTGTCCAAATAAAAATCGGAAGTGTGTCAATCAATTCTCATCCTATAACCATCTTTGTAAATGAACAACTAAAGGACCTACTATTAACTTTATATTTGTGCTCTTCCTGTACTTTACATATCATTTCATTCCCTATGTAATGCCTACGAAAACTCAGTCTTTAACTTGAATACAGTTATCACCCACCTGGAATGTTACTAGTAGTTGACAAAAAAAANAAAAAAAAAAAAAAATGACCAAGCAGGCCAGAGTATATTGGATCCTTCACCCACATCCACTAGAAGCTGTCCCAGCACACACAAGGTTGCCACCCTCAATTTTTTTTTATTTTTTATTTATTTATTTATTTTTTTTTTTATTTTTTTTTTATTTTTAACTGGCCACCCTTAATTCAATTTATTCAAACCATACGAATAAACATTACAGTACCACTTTAAACAAGGTTCGAAACAAATTTAATCTTGTGTCGTCAAAATTCTAACCTGACTAGAGGTTTTTGATCTTTTAGGACCTTCATCTCATCGGTTTTCAAGTTAAAACTCATACCCCGTTTGACACACTCATGGTCGAATGGGAAATGCATCCTCTAAAACTAGATGAATTGTGAATCCATGACATACACAGACATCACAATTTTAACATTAGAAGATAACCATATAAATTTCTAATCAAATACTTGTAAGAAAAAACATTAGTACAATTTTACATCTATTACAGTATATATGATCAAAGAGTTGCAAGCTAATGATACGGCTAACCTCTCCGAAACTGAAGTATTTTTCGCCTGTGAAAATTGAAAGATTTTAATCGAGATGGTATAATCATTTGTCTTTTTGGTTGTCTTGTGGGAGTTGAAGGCCCATGAGACCAAGCAGATTCGAAGCTGGTCCAGGTAGTCCCTCTTGAGAAGAAAACGAACCAAGAAAGCTCTTCACAAGATTCAAATCTACATCTACTGGACTGAACTCCTCGTCCGCGTCTCCAGAAGCATTTGATGGTCCCTGTATATATCGTAAATGATGTCCATGAGAAGCATTAAAATAAGAGAGCCATCTGCTATATAACTGCGACTACTGAAGATGAGGTTTGTAAACAATGAAGAACATACAGCATGTCGGTTCTTATAAAATATGAGCAGGTTCGGTTGACCCAAAACTATTATTATTGAAAAAAAATTGTGGAGAATAATAAGCACTAAGAGGGGCAGTTTCAAAAGTGAAATGCAAACTAACCTCGTCCTTCTTTAGTGGCGGTTCATTTGCGCGAACAAAACTTTTATCAAGTGTAGTACTCTTAAGTTCCTTACTCAGAACATCGGAATATGAGCTCATGAAAGCTGCTTGTTCATTTTCATGATCATCACCCGCTTCTTCATAATCACTATCTTCAGAATCATCTGTGATCAATTGATGTTTTGGTCACACCACGCAGTAGAAACAAATAAGATAAAATTCAATAAAATCGCTATCTCTATTCAAGTAACAATATGACTAGCAAGTAGTAACAATGATTCACATGAATAAAAACTAACCCAAATCCATGCCAGAGGAAAAGTCTTCATCAACATCATCATAACCTCCATCAGCATGTGCCCCATTTGGAGGTTTCATTACCGACTGAATTTCTTTCATAAATTGCTCCACATCGAAGTCCACATCATTTAAATTTCTGAAAGAGACAATAAAAGCGAAATCAGTTTTTTTTTTTAGAAAATCATAGATACGAAGTGCATTTAATTAATAGAACGAAAGACTTACCTGTCTCCAGGAACTTCTGCTCCTTCAAAGCTTGACATCTTCTGAACAAAATCTTGCATTGATTTTGCTATGTCACCAAGATCATAATCATTTATATTTGAGGAAGATGAGGGACCCGCATCCTCGTGATCTTTTGGCTTTTTATTCTTTTTATGATTCATGTTGTAATCTTCCATCTCTTGTTGTCTCTCAAGAAGAGCAGCATTTAATTCATCCTCACCATTGTACATCCACGAATCATCATCTGATGGAGGGAGTTCTTGACCCTTAAATTCATCTGCTGAACCGGGATTAGAGAGGATATCATCTATGCGCCTAACCGGAGCACTCATTATTTCACTGCAATAACAACTACAAGCATCAGCAACAAAAATAATGACAAAATAGCAAAAAATTATGAATAAATGATAAAACCATCTATTTTTAATTATACCTTTCTCTAGAATGTAAAGAACTTTTTCGGTAATAATCTTGTGCGTTTTCCATTAATCTTTTATACTCTTTTGACCCAGGAAGCAACCCTTCAAAGTAGCCACTCCTCTCTAAACTCTCTTTATACACCTCCCACGTGCTTCCTTTCCCTTCCAACCCTTCTTGTTTTCTCGTTTGATAAATCATTTCAAACCCGCATGCAATCTTCATCCCCAACTCTGCTGCAGCATAACCACTGTCACTCCTTGGTGGCATCGGATAACCCTTTGGGGCCTGAAATGTCTGTTGCATCAACTGTGCATACATTGCACGTGACATTATCACCGATACTTCAACTATATCGTCAGCACTTTTATTAGGCAAAAACAGTTCCATCTTCGCAGCATACTTCATTGAATCTATGTCTCTGTCATAAAACCCTTCCACAGCTAGTGAGATTAAACACGGTTCATGCTTCAAGATTTGTGCCACTAATACCGGAACCCTAACCCTAACTCTCTGCATATTCTTAACTGCCCTATTGGGATAATCCCCAATTCGATTTCTTATGGCTAATTGAACTGAACTTGAAGCCTTGGTTTTCTCCTCATTCGTCAATACATATGAAAGTGCATCGAATAAAGTAGGAACTGTAGGGAATTGATTGGTCGGAACAATATGTAAGTTGCCACCACGGATGAAGATACGGTTGGTGCTTGTCTCGGGGTTGAGCCATTTTGGAAGGTGAAAAGCAGCTTCGATTAAGAGAAACTCACCATCAGTATCCCATACACTAATTGAGAGGTTTGGGAATCTGCGTGAGACTTCAAAGAGTAAAAACACAACGAACCATTCATCTTCAAGATTGTCTCCATACCTGAGCTTGCCATGAAGGTGGGGAATTTGATTTGAAGAAGAAGGGCAAAAGGCACAGGGTGTTTGGGTGGAGGGTGAGATCGTGAAGGGTTCATGCTGCCATATGTAGTTAGTGGTGTAGGATGAGAGCGAGTGGAGGATTTCAAGGTGGAGAGCCTGAAGTTGTGAGGATATAAGAGGAATTGTTATAGGGTTTTGGGACTTAATGTCCGGTGAAAGAGAAGAGTCAGGAAATATGGAATAGAAGACAGTGTCCTCAGCGAGTCTTGAGTTCTTCTGGGAAAAGATGGATGACACGTCGGCTTCAGCCATTGTCTTGCAGTATCAGATTCCAGTTAATTTAAAAGAGACAAGGCTCTGTCAGCAGTGATATCTCTGCAAATGTAAAAACAAAACCAATGCAAGATTTTAGAAAATAGATAGACACAAAAGTGGTGTGTTTGGTTTAGAGTCAAGATCAATGGGTACGGTTTGATTGAGCTGAAATGAGAATGAGTACGACCACCTAGAACTGTTTGTATGGTTTATTAATAGGTCCCAATCAAAGCTCAAATAAAAAAAGAGTAAAATGTTCTACACTTCTGCCTAGGGTGAGAGCACCACCAAATTTGCTTGTAATCATCTATGTTTTCCTTTTCATTTTAATGCTTAAATGCAAAGAAAATAATAACTAACACGGAATAGTGGAAACCGCTCCATGATGTGCAGTAAATGAAAAGAACCGTTAATTAAATTAGTAGCCAACATTAAAGCTAACATGGAACTCAATGCATACCAAGTTAAGCCCACATACTCATTTCCCCTTCTTTGAGCATGCATCGTCTCCAATATTTTGATTTATCATTTAAACAGTGGGTTGGGGTGTCACATAAAAGACTGATGTATTTTCGGAATGGGAATGCAGTAAAGATCTCACCATCTAAGTAACAATCATTCTTGCTAAGACTTCGATGTAATTGATCTAGATAACATCTAAAGTCTTGCTAATATGAAATTCAGCAGCAACTTAGGAAATATCAGCATTAGCATTTAGAAGCAGCAAACAAAAACATTCCAACAAGATATTCGCTTCATTTAGAGCTATTAATCAAATTCTGAGAAAACAGCTGAAAATGTTGAGCAAACTCAAATAACACTAAATACGGGTTTTTTTTTATAGATAAAAGATTGATCAAGTCACCTTAAGCAAATAGCTTACACAAGCTATAACAATTTATTGTGTGAGAGAACATGAAAGTCAACTCAATATCATAGTAGCGAGTTACAGCAAGCATTTACATTTTACAGTTATCATAAAACTTCCAACCTCACAAAAGCTCTTGCAAATCAACTCATCTAAACATACTCAAGGTTGATTGAATACTATCCAAAGTCTTTAGAGTATTACTTATAAAATACGAATTATCTTCATTAGCCATAGTGGTCCCTCAGTCCTCAGATATGGAACAAGTAGCTACGCACTTGAGGTTCTTTATTAGAACTTAGAAGTGTCAATCACAAACAGCTTGTAACAATTCATTGCAGTTGTTTACAGAAGCAACACTAGACATGTATTTTGTGATTATCAAAACTAGTAGAGACCTATTAATGCAAATGACGTTTTTGACATTATTTGTATTAACAGAGATGGCATTAGAAATTGACATGTAATATATTCGGTGGACATTAATGTTTATCTTAGTATTAGTAGAAGTTCACTAATCCAAAGAGCTATCTAGCACACAGAACACAAATCCAATCAAATTCACGTTTATATGATACGTAGAAAAAAGCCGTAAACGTTAAACCAAATCAGCATAAAAACATGATGTTATTACATGTGTATGTGAATGTTACAAATATCATTTTTTTTTTTTTTTTGTTGTTGTTGAAAGGCAAATGTTACAAATATCATAAAAGCCATCGTCTTTATTCTATGGAGATATAATGTTGGTGCCTGGATATTGCAACATCGTTTTTATAGTGAGTAGTTTCTTTTTAAGTAGAAAGTGTCCCTTTTTTGTGTTTGTGTATCTTGCGAAATCGCACATATAAAGTTGTATAATGCAGGACAGAGGAACACAGAAAAGATTGCGAGTTTGATAAGACAAACCTGTTACAGAAATATATGGTTGGATCAACTGTAATCTCAAAGAGATGAGCCTTTGTTAAAGCCTTTCCTTAGCTGCAGATGTGTCTTATCCCGTTTTTATTTTTAATGTGAGCCTTTCTTAAAGTCTTTCCACAGGCACGTGATCACCCAACTATTTACAACAAAAGCCTGTGTTTGTGCAACATCAAACAACCTGTAATTTAAAAAAACAAAAGCTACAACTTTTATTCAAAAGTAACATACATTTGATATCTTGTTTCAACCTGTAATTTTGACTAGAAATTATTTAACACGGTACTTACCATGACGATATGTAAAATTTAAGTTTACCTTGCCCTCATACTTGTGTTGTCGTAGCCCATTGAGCTTTAGCACAAAAAAGAAAACCTTGAAGAAAAGAAAAAAGAAACGGATTTTAGTCAGTTGTGTGGCTAATAGATAATTTAAGAGAAAACATGTTATCAAGCGACTACCTCATCCACAAAGTTATGTAAATGAGCGTGTGTGTGACAGAAAAAATTTGTAAACGATGAAATAAGTAAATTCTATCTCCTTGACTAACACGTTTAGACTACAATGTTCACTACCTGATTGAAATTTACCATGGTGAGTCAAAAAGCCAAAAGCAAACTTATACAAAACACATAATAAAAAATGAATCAAACATTAGACATGAAAACATGTAAAATGAAGGTAAATCTAAAGACTCTCTATATGGTTGCAAAAGTGATTCTTAATCAAAAGCCCACATGTCATTATTGATCACCTGTCTTAGCCGAGATCAAAATATTCTATAAGAATCTCCTGAATAAGCCATAAGCAATGGGAAAATAAATTCATACAAACAAGGAAGCCATAAGAAAAATCAAATAAGCTAATAAATAAGCTGGGATAATAAGTTCATACCCAACAAAACAACAAAAAGTAGCCTAATTCAATCACCGTCGTTACTTGTGGTCCGGCAACCACAAACAAAAAAACAAACCCCAAATTAAACATAAATATAATCTAAACTCTAAAGTTAACCCAAAAATAAAAAAACACCAACCTTAGTATGTTTTTTATTCCTCCCTATTAGGTTCTATGACACCATGAAAAAGATAGGCGGTGGAGTGGTTTTCTGGTCCCTTGATTAGGTTGTGTGTGTGGAAACTTCTTGACCTTTCTAGATTGCTAAAATTATATACTCCCGTGTTCACTTTCATAATGCACAAAATTTTACGAGATTCCACTAACTAAACTCTTTACCAATCAAATATTAATTTTACCCACTAAAGTCTCATCTTATTGGTTGACAGGTACAAGTGGACACTTAATTTGAGACATTCAAACATTCCATTGTGGACACTTAATATGGGACGGAGAGAGCATATAGTAATTAAAAATTTTAAATTTCTTTTTATTCAATGAAATGTGTTGTTTCGTTTATGGAAAATGAAACAAAAAAAATAAAATTTGAGACCCACAAGACCATGTAGATCGATATGTTAGAGAATGAAAGACATTTTCATATTTCATGTTATAAAACCACGAATAAAGGTGGTCGATCGCACAAAAGCTTTTAAACTCTAGTATAAGGAAAAGACATGAAAAGCAATGCGATTTCATTTGAAATGCTTGATTTGAATAGAAATTAAGTAACTTTTCACATACTAATGGATTTACTAAGCAAGTTTATAAACACAATTTTTTGACCGGGTGCATTTAAGAAATTTGAGTAATTTTATGAAATTAGCACTACCAATCAAAATTTTATCGGAGTTTCATAACATCGTGGGCTCTCTAATTCTGTCACTGGTATTATAACTCAAAAGGTAATATGACAGGTAGTATTGCNGCCACCACGGATGAAGATACGGTTGGTGCTTGTCTCGGGGTTGAGCCATTTTGGAAGGTGAAAAGCAGCTTCGATTAAGAGAAACTCACCATCAGTATCCCATACACTAATTGAGAGGTTTGGGAATCTGCGTGAGACTTCAAAGAGTAAAAACACAACGAACCATTCATCTTCAAGATTGTCTCCATACCTGAGCTTGCCATGAAGGTGGGGAATTTGATTTGAAGAAGAAGGGCAAAAGGCACAGGGTGTTTGGGTGGAGGGTGAGATCGTGAAGGGTTCATGCTGCCATATGTAGTTAGTGGTGTAGGATGAGAGCGAGTGGAGGATTTCAAGGTGGAGAGCCTGAAGTTGTGAGGATATAAGAGGAATTGTTATAGGGTTTTGGGACTTAATGTCCGGTGAAAGAGAAGAGTCAGGAAATATGGAATAGAAGACAGTGTCCTCAGCGAGTCTTGAGTTCTTCTGGGAAAAGATGGATGACACGTCGGCTTCAGCCATTGTCTTGCAGTATCAGATTCCAGTTAATTTAAAAGAGACAAGGCTCTGTCAGCAGTGATATCTCTGCAAATGTAAAAACAAAACCAATGCAAGATTTTAGAAAATAGATAGACACAAAAGTGGTGTGTTTGGTTTAGAGTCAAGATCAATGGGTACGGTTTGATTGAGCTGAAATGAGAATGAGTACGACCACCTAGAACTGTTTGTATGGTTTATTAATAGGTCCCAATCAAAGCTCAAATAAAAAAAGAGTAAAATGTTCTACACTTCTGCCTAGGGTGAGAGCACCACCAAATTTGCTTGTAATCATCTATGTTTTCCTTTTCATTTTAATGCTTAAATGCAAAGAAAATAATAACTAACACGGAATAGTGGAAACCGCTCCATGATGTGCAGTAAATGAAAAGAACCGTTAATTAAATTAGTAGCCAACATTAAAGCTAACATGGAACTCAATGCATACCAAGTTAAGCCCACATACTCATTTCCCCTTCTTTGAGCATGCATCGTCTCCAATATTTTGATTTATCATTTAAACAGTGGGTTGGGGTGTCACATAAAAGACTGATGTATTTTCGGAATGGGAATGCAGTAAAGATCTCACCATCTAAGTAACAATCATTCTTGCTAAGACTTCGATGTAATTGATCTAGATAACATCTAAAGTCTTGCTAATATGAAATTCAGCAGCAACTTAGGAAATATCAGCATTAGCATTTAGAAGCAGCAAACAAAAACATTCCAACAAGATATTCGCTTCATTTAGAGCTATTAATCAAATTCTGAGAAAACAGCTGAAAATGTTGAGCAAACTCAAATAACACTAAATACGGGTTTTTTTTTATAGATAAAAGATTGATCAAGTCACCTTAAGCAAATAGCTTACACAAGCTATAACAATTTATTGTGTGAGAGAACATGAAAGTCAACTCAATATCATAGTAGCGAGTTACAGCAAGCATTTACATTTTACAGTTATCATAAAACTTCCAACCTCACAATAGCTCTTGCAAATCAACTCATCTAAACATACTCAAGGTTGATTGAATACTATCCAAAATCTTTAGAGTATTACTTATAAAATACGAATTATCTTCATTAGCCATAGTTGTCCTCAGTCCTCAGATATGGCACAAGTAGCTACGCACTTGAGGTTCTTTATTAGAACTTAGAAGTCTCAATCACAAACAGCTTGTAACAATTCATTGCAGTTGTTTACAGAAGCAACACTAGACATGTATTTTGTGATTATCAAAACTAGTAGAGACCTATTAATGCAAATGACGTTTTTGACATTATTTGTATTAACAGAGATGGCATTAGAAATTGACATGTAATATATTCGGTGGACATTAATGTTTATCTTAGTATTAGTAGAAGTTCACTAATCCAAAGAGCTATCTAGCACACAGAACACAAATCCAATCAAATTCACGTTTATATGATACGTAGAAAAAAGCCGTAAACGTTAAACCAAATCAGCATAAAAACATGATGTTATTACATGTGTATGTGAATGTTACAAATATTTTTTTTTTTTTTTTTTTTGTTGAAAGGCAAATGTTACAAATATCATAAAAGCCATCGTCTTTATTCTATGGAGATATAATGTTGGTGCCTGGATATTGCAACATCGTTTTTATAGTGAGTAGTTTCTTTTTAAGTAGAAAGTGTCCCTTTTTTGTGTTTGTGTATCTTGCGAAATCGCACATATAAAGTTGTATAATGCAGGACAGAGGAACACAGAAAAGATTGCGAGTTTGATAAGACAAACCTGTTACAGAAATATATGGTTGGATCAACTGTAATCTCAAAGAGATGAGCCTTTGTTAAAGCCTTTCCTTAGCTGCAGATGTGTCTTATCCCGTTTTTATTTTTAATGTGAGCCTTTCTTAAAGTCTTTCCACAGGCACGTGATCACCCAACTATTTACAACAAAAGCCTGTGCTTGTGCAACATCAAACAACCTGTAATTTAAAAAAACAAAAGCTACAACTTTTATTCAAAAGTAACATACATTTGATATCTCGTTTCAACCTGTAATTTTGACTAGAAATTATTTAACACGGTACTTACCATGACGATATGTAAATTTTAAGTTTACCTTGCCCTCATACTTGTGTTGTCGTAGCCCATTGAGCTTTAGCACAAAAAAGAAAACCTTGAACAAAAGAAAAAAGAAACGGATTTTAGTCAGTTGTGTGGCTAATAGATAATTTAAGAGAAAACATGTAGGTACCTGAGTGTCACAACATAAATGGAAAAAATTTGTAAACGATGAAATAAGTAAATTCTATCTCCTTGACTAACACGATCGGCAGGTATGGTGTTTAGATTACGATGTGATTGAAATTTACCATGGTGAGTCAAAAAGCCAAAAGCAAACTTATACTACAAAACACATAATAAAAAATGAACAATAATGAATCAAACATTAGACATGAAAACATGTAAAATGAAGGTAAATCTAAAGACTCTCTATATGGTTGCAAAAGTGATTCTTAATCAAAAGCCCACATGTCATTATTGATCAAAATATTCTGTAAGAATCTCCTGAATAAACCATAAGCAAAATCAAAATAGGCTTGGGAAAATAAATTCATACAAACACCCCTTAACAAAACAACGAAGCCATAAGAAAAATCAAATAAGCTAATAAATAAGCTGGGATAATAAGTTCATCCAACAAAACAACAAAAAGTACCCTAATTCAATTAAACAAAAAAACAAACCCCAAAGTAAACATAAACATAATCTAAAGTTAACTAAAATTTAAAAAAAAATACAAAAATAAAAAAACACCAACCTTAGTATGTTTTTGATTGATTCCTCCCTATTAGGTTCTATGACTTGTTTTTTTGAGAGAACCGTTGACGATGGTTTTTTGTTTTCTGGTCCCTTGATTAGGTTGTGTGTGTGGAAACTTCTTGACCTTTCTAGATTGCTAGATAAAACAACGACGGCACATCTATAAGGCGGTAGAACTTTTGATTACCAGGAAAAAAAAAAAAAAAGGTGTAGCCCAACATGTTCAACCACAACGTTTTGGATGTAAAATTATATACTCCCTCCATCCTGTCCACTTTCATAATGCACAAAGTTTTAGGAGATTCCACTAACTAAACTATTCACCAATCAAATATTAATTTTGCCCACTAAAGTCTCATCTTATTGGTTGAAAGGTACAAGTGGACACTTAATTTGAGACATCCAAAGATTCCATCGTAGACACTTAATATGGGACGGAGGGAGTATATAATAATTAAAAATTGTAAATTTCTTTTTAGCACAATATCATGTAACTTTATTCAATGAAACGTGTTATTTCGTTTATGGAAAATGAAACAAAAAAATAAAATTTGAGACCCACAAGACCATGTAGATCGATATGTTATAGAATGAAGACATTTTCAGATTTCATGTTATAACGAGTGACGAAACCAGGAATGAAGGTGGTCGAGCGCATAAAAGCTTTTAAACTGTAGTATAAGCAAAAAACATGAAAAACAATGCGATTTCATTTGAAATGCTTGATTTTAATAGAAATTAAGTAACTTTTCACATACTAATGGATCTACTAAGCAAGTTTAGAAACACAATTTTTTGACCGGGCGCATTTAAGAAATTTGAGTAATTTTATGAAATTAGCACTACCAATCAAAATTTTATCGGAGTCCTATAACATCGTGGGTTCTCTAATTCTGTCACTGGTATTATAACTCAAAAGGTAATATGACATGTGATATTGCATGGGTATAATACAATGCATATCTCCAACTCCAACGCTATGTTTAGAAAAATGAATATTTTTTTGTTATTTAGTATGTATTAAAAAAGAAAAAAGAAGAAAAAAAAAGTTTAGAGGGAAATGAAAGGGACCTTTTTTAGAAAATCTTCGTCCATTTTATAGAAGAAAGGAAAGAAAAAATAATAGCAGTATACTTTATGTAAAGACTGATATGGTTTTTTTAAAAGATTTGATATCAAAACTTAAATAATATATATCTAATTAAGACTAAGGATCAAATGAGAAAAATCCTTAAAGTAAGAAGGATGAGAAATAACTATAACTACACATTAGAGATGCATCGATTTAAATTAGATGCATCCCTAATCTTTTAAATGCATCATAATATATTTTCTAAATAAAAATTAGATGCATACACATATATTAGATGCATTTCATCAAGTTAGACGAATCCTATGTATTTTTCGTCCTCTGCGGGTCAAATTTGTTGTTAGTACTACTTTGCATCGTTTTTACTTCAAAATCACTTTCGAAACTAATTGTGATGCGTCTAA
Source organism: Artemisia annua (assembly GCA_014162995.1). Lineage (NCBI taxonomy): Eukaryota > Viridiplantae > Streptophyta > Magnoliopsida > Asterales > Asteraceae > Artemisia > Artemisia annua. Next base: position 59,733 of record LBNU01038197.1, on the reverse strand, counting down.
ATGAATAGAGATGCATCTAATTCAATTCGATGCATCTCAAATATGCGGTTATAGTCATTTCTCATTCTTCTCATTTTAAGTTTTCTTCTCACTGGATCCTTACCCCTTAAAACAAATTATTTTCCTTTTTTTTCAACTTGAAACATGAGTTGTTTAGTTCTCTTTTTTCTTTCCTTTATCTCAAAAATGTATGAGCAAATGTTTCTTTTACATTTTCTTTTCTTTTTTCTTTCATATTATTTTTATTTTTCTTTATTTTAAAACTTGAAAAGATACCATAAAAGATTTTAGGTATTGCTGACAAGATTTTTCTTTAAAAACAGTTTGAAATAGATATAAACAACAAGTATAACTTATTAAACAATTTTACGGCGAGTTTTAGGTATTTCTAGCAAGATTTGAAGGTTTCGGACAAGCTTGACCGTTGTTGATCGTCATTAACCGTTGTTGACCACGGTTGACCGAGTTGTTTGACCGATTTACACAAATCGGAAAGGTTGGTGGCTTTGTAGCACCTAATCGGCGATTAATCAGCCTTGTAGCCCTTGTTTTGCAACACTGCGAAAAATAATAAAAGTTTGAGGATTTGAAGATTAAACATAATATTTTGAAACCCAGTTCGACCGTCCGGTTCCATCAGTTGAACCGATTCCGATTGAAAAAAACGGGTCAAATAAAACCGGTTTTTATATTTTCGAAACCCGGTTAAACCCGAAAATTATTTTTGTATATTTTTCTCGAAAATTAATAAAATATATTTTTCCCGAAAATTGGTTTATATATAACCCATTCAACATTTTTGAAAAATTCAACATTTCATATATTGCATTAAATAATCAATACTTTCCTTACCCAACTTTCAACAATTTAACAAAGTTAAGAATTTAAGTTTGACTATTTTTCCTTTTTAATCTTTCGAAAACATTAAGGGGTGTTTGTTTCGGCTTATATATTTATTGGTTTTGAGCTTATGTTTCATAAGCTCACACTTTTTGTGGCTTATTTTAAAGCTTTCCGGCTTATATAATAAACTTATATAAGCCAAAAAATTTCAAAATAAGCCACAAAAAATTAGCTTATAAAACATAAGCCCACGCCATAAGCCAGCTATGTAAACACCCCTAAAAATACTAACATTAGTAGACCACACGTCATGGACACCGACCTAAGACAAAGATTTAAGATCTATTCTTAGTTAAACTCAATCATTGTTTTGTTCTTTATTGCTTTGCTTCTCTCACCAACATACCAAACACCAACACCATCAACATCAATCTTTGTACCTAAAAAAATATTCAATTTTTTAATTAACATGCACACAAGGTGTTTGTGATAATGCCTATGTGAAAAATTCAATAAATTTGTGTTTTTTCTAATACCCTTTTGAGAAAATTATAAAATCTGTGTTTTTGTCAATACCCTTGTTCTTAATTAGTAGTATGCATACAAAGTCTTTGTGAAATTGTCTTAAAGAAATCAATAAATTTGTGTTTTTTTGGATACCCTTTTGAGAAAATTTATACATTTCTGTGTTTTTGAGAAAAATTAATAATTTTTGGTTTTTTTTCAGTACCCTTGTTCTTAATCAGTAGTATGCATACAAGGTGTTTGTGATTTGTGAATACACATTTGAGAAAAATCGATAAATTTGTGTTTTTTTATACCCTTGTGTTAATCAGTAGTATGCATATAAGGTGTATGTGAAACTTGAAAAAATCGAAAAATTTTGGATTTTTTAGTACCCTTTAAGATAAGATGCAATCAAGGTTAGTGACAATGGAAGAAGGGAAAGATCCCAATGTGAACCCTGTCAGAACGAATCAGTCAAGGGTTTTGCCGTTAAGGTTACTTAGATTTATGTTGGTTCTTGTAGTTATAGGCATTGTTCTTTCGATTGTTAGTGTACGAATGAATAAAAGTTTAGGAATCAGGAATATTGTTACTAGAACGCTACCTTGTTTTGATGAACCTGTTAGTTTGCAGAGTTTGATTAGGCCCCCGTCGAATTATTTGCATAGTATGAATGATAGTGATTTGTTATGGAGAGCTTCACTTGTTCCGCAAATTAAGGAATATCCGTTTAAACGAATACCTAAGATTGCGTTCATGTTTTTGACAAGAGGACCGTTGCCAATGTCACCATTGTGGGAAAAGTTTTTTGATGGGAACGAGGGGCTTTATTCGATCTATGTTCATTTGTTGACTAATTATCAACCGAATTTTACGACTTCTTCAGTGTTTTTTGGTAGGCAGATTCCTTGTCAGGTGAGTAAAATTTGTCTTTTTTGTTATTTCTTACATTATTTATTTACTGCTATATGATTGTCATAACATCTTGTTGTATGATCAGCTAGAGATTTTGTATTAGCTGTACGTGAATATTTAGGAACCTATGATTAGAATGCCGAAAAGAATGTCCCTTATCTGAATACAGGATGAAAAATGCATTTAATCTTAAGTCCACATATCCATTTTCGTTTTCGTGTGTTGGAAATCATTTTTATATGTGCCGAGTCGAGTCGACGTCGAGTTTTTGCATCATTGGTGAAATTATCGATGCTAAAGTGAAGCTATGTAGAATTCGACCCAGGACCCTAAAAGAAGTGAAATAGTTTGTCTGATTAAGAGTTTAAGTAGCAGGACTAAATGATTATCTTAAGTTCCTACGTTTCTTTTTAAACTCACATGTTGAAAATCATATGGGTTTTAAATACTAAGCTATATGGCTTCTCAAGAGTTGAGAGAAATCATCCCTTCAACTGTTTGACAATTATAGGTCGTTACAGAATATTGATACCATCCATTTTGATTCACACCATTGTTTAGTATATGCTAGATTGTTTTGTGCAACATCAAACAACCTGTAATTTAAAAAAACAAAAGCTACAACTTTTATTCAAAAGTAACATACATTTGATATCTTGTTTCAACCTGTAATTTTGACTAGAAATTATTTAACACGGTACTTACCATGACGATATGTAAAATTTAAGTTTACCTTGCCCTCATACTTGTGTTGTCGTAGCCCATTGAGCTTTAGCACAAAAAAGAAAACCTTGAAGAAAAGAAAAAAGAAACGGATTTTAGTCAGTTGTGTGGCTAATAGATAATTTAAGAGAAAACATGTTATCAAGCGACTACCTCATCCACAAAGTTATGTAAATGAGCGTGTGTGTGACAGAAAAAATTTGTAAACGATGAAATAAGTAAATTCTATCTCCTTGACTAACACGTTTAGACTACAATGTTCACTACCTGATTGAAATTTACCATGGTGAGTCAAAAAGCCAAAAGCAAACTTATACAAAACACATAATAAAAAATGAATCAAACATTAGACATGAAAACATGTAAAATGAAGGTAAATCTAAAGACTCTCTATATGGTTGCAAAAGTGATTCTTAATCAAAAGCCCACATGTCATTATTGATCACCTGTCTTAGCCGAGATCAAAATATTCTATAAGAATCTCCTGAATAAGCCATAAGCAATGGGAAAATAAATTCATACAAACAAGGAAGCCATAAGAAAAATCAAATAAGCTAATAAATAAGCTGGGATAATAAGTTCATACCCAACAAAACAACAAAAAGTAGCCTAATTCAATCACCGTCGTTACTTGTGGTCCGGCAACCACAAACAAAAAAACAAACCCCAAATTAAACATAAATATAATCTAAACTCTAAAGTTAACCCAAAAATAAAAAAACACCAACCTTAGTATGTTTTTTATTCCTCCCTATTAGGTTCTATGACACCATGAAAAAGATAGGCGGTGGAGTGGTTTTCTGGTCCCTTGATTAGGTTGTGTGTGTGGAAACTTCTTGACCTTTCTAGATTGCTAAAATTATATACTCCCGTGTTCACTTTCATAATGCACAAAATTTTACGAGATTCCACTAACTAAACTCTTTACCAATCAAATATTAATTTTACCCACTAAAGTCTCATCTTATTGGTTGACAGGTACAAGTGGACACTTAATTTGAGACATTCAAACATTCCATTGTGGACACTTAATATGGGACGGAGAGAGCATATAGTAATTAAAAATTTTAAATTTCTTTTTATTCAATGAAATGTGTTGTTTCGTTTATGGAAAATGAAACAAAAAAAATAAAATTTGAGACCCACAAGACCATGTAGATCGATATGTTAGAGAATGAAAGACATTTTCATATTTCATGTTATAAAACCACGAATAAAGGTGGTCGATCGCACAAAAGCTTTTAAACTCTAGTATAAGGAAAAGACATGAAAAGCAATGCGATTTCATTTGAAATGCTTGATTTGAATAGAAATTAAGTAACTTTTCACATACTAATGGATTTACTAAGCAAGTTTATAAACACAATTTTTTGACCGGGTGCATTTAAGAAATTTGAGTAATTTTATGAAATTAGCACTACCAATCAAAATTTTATCGGAGTTTCATAACATCGTGGGCTCTCTAATTCTGTCACTGGTATTATAACTCAAAAGGTAATATGACAGGTAGTATTGCATGGGTATAATACAATGCATATCTCCAACACTATGTTTAGAAAAATGAATATTTTTGTGTTATTTAGTATGTATTTAAAAAGAAAAAAGAAAAAAAAAAAAAGTTTAGAGGGAAATGAAAGGGACCTTTTTTAGAAAATCTTCGTCCATTTTATAGAAGAAAGGAAAGAAAAAATAATAGCAGTATACTTTATGTATAGACTAATATGATTTTTTAAAAGATTTGATATCAAAACTTAAATGATATATATCTATACTACATATAAAGGAAAAAGAGTCAAAGTGGAAAAGTGAAAAGTCAATATTGTTGAAATGTTGAAATGTTGAAATCTTATTAAAGGAAATTATGAATGTAATTAATATTATTATTAAAACACCCCATTACTTAAAAGTACAATGATTTATTCACATTGTACAACCAAATTAAATACAAC